>CABFOV010007552.1:9823-27824 GCA_902141375.1 Timema poppense
TTTTTTTTTGGGGGGGGGGGGGGTGTTTTGGTGATTTTTGTGGTATTTAAAAAAAATAGTATTAAGACTCGTAGAAAAGAAATATCAGATTATCGGGAGTCCAGGGTCCTACTAAGACCCGGTTGATTGTTTTTTTTGACAACAGACGGCGCTCTGTTTGACCATAAAGGCCTTCGTGACCGGTGATAGGGAGAGCGACATATTCACTGAAGGTTTGGCCTGGGCCCTCTCATACGACCTTCCTAATGAGACCCTCAAGGACAACACCTTCCAAGGGGGCTTGTTGGCTCCACCGGAACTGGTCCGCAGGAGTCGCAGGGAGGTGTACAACAAGGCGGAGGTCCTCTTGGACTCGTGAGTAAACGTTGTATGAATTAGTCGCTAGGGGCGTCTCTGACGCTTCGAAATGTCTAGGAAGAAGTCGAAGGCTAAAAATATCTTCTTCTCTTTCAACTTTTGAGTTTTGACATTTATAATAAGCCTTCGTTTGCATCCTAAAAACATTTCGAAGGGAGAAGAAATTATGGATGAACAAATATAGGCCCACATAATGAACAACATTTTTTTTACGACTCTCTTCTGTGGTCGCGTGGTCTAACGCCCTACTCTCGCAGTATATTAAACTGATGATAAAGGGGAGATTGAGGTTCGAATCTTGGTCGGTTTTACTAAGGGCGTTTATTTCCAAAGACAATACTTATACACTATTTTTCTCTCCACGAAAATGTGGACACACTTCTTCTAAATATAACCTTCCTAATCCTTGAAGACATTAGCGTAAGTAGTGCACAAGTGTAATAACCCAACTGGGTAGTAAGACGCGATGCCAACATTTTTTTAGGGGTTACCGCATCGTATTAGGCTATAAGAAAATCTTCTAATTACGCTAATGTTTTACGGGATGACAGAGGTTAAAATTAGAGGGAGTTTGCCCGCATTTTCGTGGAAGGAAAGGGGAAAAAACCATACTCAGTACACCCGATTGGAATTTGAACCCCGATCTCCTCATAATGGCGTCATCAACCTTATGCCCACGGGCCAAAGTTTTAGTCTCTTGTTGGCCCGAGGCCCTCAATACTGTACCCACAATATTCACGTTGAATAAATATTAAAATATTGGTATTAGCTCCCTCTAACACACTTATACTCAGACTAAGGATTAGGATTTCTCGTGAAGTATGTTTTGTGTTGTTTAACAACAGGAGGTAGGTAGTACGATTTGTCTTGTCTAATAGAATTGTCGTTGTCGGTTCAAATTACATGCGTACTAAAACGCAATACTTTCCTTCGCGCAAAAATCAAATTTTATAATATACCTAGCTTAAAATATGTACATTAAATAGGTATTTATTTATTAGTTGATTATGTAAAATATATCTGTTTATGTCATTTTCTTTATTTTAAAATATTTTTTTATTTTTTATGAGCAAGCGGACTGCAAAAAAATGTTATCATGGGCAACAAATGGTCTGTGGTCCACGGGTTGATGACCCCTGTTCTAAATCTTTCTCTTTATCTAAAGTAGTCCCACGGCTTCTTTGGTGCTGACTGACAGCTCACAGCTGACTTCTGACAGTCAACATTTAGGTATATACCTACATTTTGACTGTCAGAAGTGACAGCTACTACACACATATTTTTGAAGATCATATGGTTCGGCGTAGGGATACATAATTTGATCTGGTAACTTTTCAAAGCCGTCAGCTGTTAGCTGTGGGCTGTCAGTTAGCACCAAAGAAGCCATGAGGCTACTGTATATGCACTTAATCATTAGTTTAAAATTAAAAAGAAGTGTTATGTGACAACAATAATAACAACAAAAATCTTATATTCGATTCTTCTTCACTTTTTTTTATAGAATGTGATAGTTTGTTCTATGATGAATATAATGTTTCCAGTGCGGGGTTTGACGGTCGCGCATGCGTACTACGCACCCTGTGTGAATCTACCCAGAGGCTGACAGCTCGCAGCTCCATGGTGGTTGAGCTGCTGAGGGCCATATTCACGTAAGCTAACAACTTCTCTAGTCGTTAGAGTAAAGTATTGTTAACATGCTCCATGCCTAACTACAGTAGCCCCATGGCTTCTTTGGTGCTGACTGACAGCTTTGAAAAGTTACCAGACAAAATTATGTATCCCTACTCCGAACCATATAATCTGCAAAAACACGTGTTTAGCAGCTGTCACTTCTGAGAGTCAAAATTTAGGTATATACCTAAATGTTGACTGTCAGAAGTCAACTGTGAGTTGTCAGTCAGCACCAAAGAAGCCATGGGAGACTTCTGACAGTCAACATTTAGGTATATACCTACATTTTGACTGTCAGAAGTGACAGCTACTACACACATATTTTTGAAGATCATATGGTTCGGCGTAGGGATACATAATTTGATCTGGTAACTTTTCAAAGCCGTCAGCTGTTAGCTGTGGGCTGTCAGTTAGCACCAAAGAAGCCATGAGGCTACTGTATATGCACTTAATCATTAGTTTAAAATTAAAAAGAAGTGTTATGTGACAACAATAATAACAACAAAAATCTTATATTCGATTCTTCTTCACTTTTTTTTATAGAATGTGATAGTTTGTTCTATGATGAATATAATGTTTCCAGTGCGGGGTTTGACGGTCGCGCATGCGTACTACGCACCCTGTGTGAATCTACCCAGAGGCTGACAGCTCGCAGCTCCATGGTGGTTGAGCTGCTGAGGGCCATATTCACGTAAGCTAACAACTTCTCTAGTCGTTAGAGTAAAGTATTGTTAACATGCTCCATGCCTAACTACAGTAGCCCCATGGCTTCTTTGGTGCTGACTGACAGCTTTGAAAAGTTACCAGACAAAATTATGTATCCCTACTCCGAACCATATAATCTGCAAAAACACGTGTTTAGCAGCTGTCACTTCTGAGAGTCAAAATTTAGGTATATACCTAAATGTTGACTGTCAGAAGTCAACTGTGAGTTGTCAGTCAGCACCAAAGAAGCCATGGGGCTACTGTACCCATCCGTGCGCAGCACCTACTTCCCGCCCACACGTGCGAAGAATATTACTACCCATCCATACGCAGCGCCTTACTGGACGTACCTGCGCAATATCGTAATGAATTTGTGTGCGCACCACCTTGCATTACGTCAATGCGCAGCATATTATTGCTCATTTGTGCGCAGCTATTTAATGTTCGTCTGGGCACAGCATATTTTACCACCCACTCATGCGCAGAATCTTACAACTCATCCGTGCGCAGTGTCTTAATGGCCGCACGTGCTCAAGATCGTACTCCTCGTATGTGCGCAGCTCCTTAAATCCATCAACGCGCAGCACTTTACTGCTCGTTCAGCCACTTCATATTACCACCCACCCATGCGCAGCGCCTTAGTACCGATCCAGAATATCAGCATGTTTGTTCTAAGGAATTTGGAGGGGGCCTGAAATGTATAATGTGGAGGTAATGCACCCGCATTTATCGTGGAGGAGGAGTGGTAAACTATTTAAGATAGGTGGCATTCCTCAGCAAATTAGGACCACTCCAACACCGGAAAATCAGACTAGATTAGACGGATGACTTTGGTGTTGATATTATTATTATTATTGTGATATTTTTTTTACATTTTCTTAGTATTATATTGGGTCACTAGCACCTGGAACTTCCCTTGTAATTAAATCTGAATCATTCGAACCTTGCCCTTGATCCACCTCACATTAAGGAGCCGGTGGCCTCGGCTTTGCTAGGAGGGAACCAATTGCTGTCGCATACTTGTGGCTAGGTGGCTGACGCGCTAGTTTCGTGTTGAGCCAGACTGCCGAGAACGGGGGAGATTGAGGTTCGAATCTCGGTCGGGTGAAATGGGGCGTGGGGTCCTAAAAGGTAAACGTTAAGCTTAATTTACTTATTATAAGCTAATTAAATATAGGACAAGAATATAACTAACTGCTACACTGTCTAATTGAAAAATAAGTTTAGATAGTCTTGAGAAACTTGTTATCTACATTTTGTAATGATGTACTACTACTAATGAAGGCTGCCTCTGGAGACGGTGGCGCCACATGAACCCAGTGAGCATCTAGAGTACGACTCGGCCCACCGCGGTGGATTGGCCGATAACAACTGCGCGGAAATGTTCCCAACTTGCCCCGTTTCATTACTGGATGTCTTGGAAAATATGTTGAAAAAGTTTAAGGGAGATTATGAATGGCACTTTAAGTAAATATAACTAAACAAAAAGTACATACTTTTTTCATAAATTTTAAGTTAAAAGAAATTATGTATCGGTAAGCTACTCTCAAATGAACCTTTATCTATTAAAAAAAACTGTGTCTATTGTTTTTTAAAAATTTAAAATACTCTTCAGATATATATATTTTTTCAACCAAATCGTAAAAGACAGTTTTGAAAATTTTAAATGATCAAAAATCAATAATTATTAAATTACTTTTATTATATATATTTTTAGGAAAAAACATTATGTAAAAACACTGCCCAGAAATTAATTTTATAGCGAAATCGTTATAGCTATTTTTAAAAGATGTAAAAACTTTATCTTATATTAATCTACCCTTAATTTTAAATCTAGATTAGAAACCAAGATTAGGCCTCCAGTATTTCTATATGACATTTAAATATCAAGTTTGAAAGAGATTAATCAACCCGTTTCGAATATATCGCCGCGTACAAACAGACAGACAGGGTCACAGAAAAAAATTGCAACAGCCATTTTTAAATATATTTTTTTTTTTTAGTTTAGGGACACAAAGATACTTCGAGATCCTTCATAATCTCAAAATAAAAAATGTTCACGATCAAAACATTTTCTCTAGATGATAAAGTAAAACATATATTTAGCCATTATAATTTATATACTGAAATAACATAAAAAATTAGATTTTTTTTGGTCAAGTAAGATTTAAATTAAAATAATAAATTTTAATAAATAAAATTAACTGGAATTCCTTGTTTTATGTTATAGATGTATTTATTCATATTATTAAATATAATCATTTAAACAAAACTATTACTGCAATATGACATAGCTTGTACACTCTGGTTGGCAAAATGTTTCAGAAATTGAGCTAAAACGAGTTCAAATTTATCAGTTACAACAACATAATTTTAATTCAATGGTTCTCAACAATTAAATATAATATTCTGTAATTAGGTATTTTATAGATTTATTTTTATTACTAGCCCATATACTCTTTGTTTATTATCAAAATGAACTTTTGTGGCATTATATAAAAGTTAATAAATCAATGTAGTTATTACTAATAAAAGATATTTCAGTATATACCAAATTTAATCCAATATTTTTATCAATGATTTATTTTATCAAGTGTACAGTAATTATTACTATTATTATTATTTTATTGAATTAAACAATAAACATACAAACTAAGCTTTACCATTAGCAACTTTACATTACGGTATTTATGTAATTTTTGTAAGTACAAATTTGGGATTTTTATGTGAGTTTATATATTTTCATTGAGTAAAATTTAAGTGCATTATGTAACATTATTTATAGCAGAATATAATGTGGTATTAACTTAAAAAATGTTTTGCGATCGGATAAATACATACCGTTGCAATGATTGTTTCTTGACTATTTAAAACTGGTTGTGTTCGCGTCGCCTGCTACAAACAGTTCTATCTGTACTTTCCTGCTTTGGTGTTCGCGTCACGGGAGCAGATTTACTCTCTGGTTGTTCGCGTGCTCGTCACAGCTGTACCCGTGGCAGAAAATAATTGCCCTTTCTGTCTCGTCTCTTTGAGTGGGAGCGAGTGAGTCATTTTTGAAATTGAAGAAAAATAATAAAAAACGGGCCATTTATGAATTATACTTAACCTAAAATCTTGGATTGATTTAACAAAATTTACAAACCTATTCGGTGGTCGCACGGTCTAAGACGCTATTTTTATAGGAGACTAGACTGACGATAACGGGGATATCAAGGTTCGAATCTCGGTTGGGTGTACTAATGGCTTTTCAAAAAAAAAAAATTTTTTACCACTTTTCATCCACACAAATGTGGATACGCTTCCTATAAATAGCATTAATAATCCCTTAAACTATAAGTGTAATTAGCGCGTACAACCCGAACCGGTAGTATGATGCAATGTTAAAAATATTACTAATTTTGAGTTGACTACAAGAAAATGTCCTTCCTTTTAAAAAGTGTTAGAATGTAAAATTCCAGAAAAAAAATATAATTTAAGTTTGAGAGCTATTTGGCTAGAATCGTTTTTTCCACAATTACTTTTTCTAACATTTATGCTATCAAACATAACCTTATTTTTTGAGCATACAATATATTTGTAATCGCAAAGAAAAAAATGGGAATCGAAGGTTAAAAAAATAATTTTAGGGACCTAAAGCAAATTGTAGACTTCAGCTCAGTTTGTTAAAAAATAAAAAGCTGCATGGTTTAGCGCGCTACTCTCGTGGTACTGGGCTATCGTTGAGTGTATGAGATAGTCAAAAACAGGGTTTGCTTCCACGATCTTTAAAAAGAGAACTGAAAGAATTGAAAAGCTGCTCGCATCGCCTCGAAGAGAATAGCTTGTTTCATCTGCTCCTAACTTAACGGATAGCTGTACTCGTCACATGTGTAGAACTGTTCCCAAACGTCGACGCGAACAAAACTATTGAATTAATCAATGAATAAATTCATATAAATAATTGTAGCAACCGATTTTTATATCAACAAAATCTTTGTTAAATATAGTTCTTTTTTCCTTTTTCTAAGTTCTACATTCAGGATCATAGGTAAAGGCTTAGGAAAGGTTAGCGTTACCATTTTGGCACATAAATCACACATAGATAATTAATAAATAGTTCAAGGTCATATTTATAATACAACATGAGCATTATCTTTGAAAGAAAGTAAATTGATTACAACGTCATGGTAGAAATGCAACACTAGATATAGTTATATTGCTGTTGTTCTGTACCTAATTTGATATGAGTTAGAAACAAATATTGTTTTTTTCATTATTAAAAAGTGTAGAATTGATAGTTTACTGAAACACAATATAACTGAATTCAAAATATAAGTAAAATATTTACACCAATATTCTTGCAAAAATATTGATACTTTTCAGACTTTTTGAATCTTCTATTGCTTTTCACTTTACTAATTTCCAATTTTAAACATGTTTAATTTTTAATTGTATAAAATATTTTTAATCTGCGTGAGGGTTGTTTTATATAATTTTCAAATAATTTATACATTACCAAAATTAAAATATATTTAGATCTATTATCAAAGAAGACAACATCCTAAATTTTGGATTAGCTTTAATCGTTGGCTGTATAACATTCCTTAAGTACCATTATTTTTGTCACAATTTTAGTTTAAATAAATGGAAGACGTTGATTTAATCAATTTGTTCAAAGAAACAACAGTTTTTTTTCATTTTATGTATACAATTCAGCATCAACTAGAATAAGACAATAAACATTGCAATTAGGATTTTGTTAAATTGTTAATAATTATGAGTATTCCGTAAAATGCTTGTTTAATTCCAAATATTAAAAATCCAAGCATATTAAAAATCTAATTAATACATACTATAATATTTTATATTAAAATCATTTGGAAATACAATAAAATTAAACGTCATTTTACAATCACAACCTTCTTGATGAATCTTTTAAAATTAAAATGTAAGGAGCATTTGAAAATTATAAATGAATTTTTTTACATTGTACTCAAGTTATTTATCAAAGTGATTCTACAAATAGGATAAATTTGTATGAATATTACATTACATCTAATTGGTTAAACATGTATATCATATATTTATATTAAATAATTTCTGTAACGTTATTAACGGCTAATGTAGCTGATGAAGAATGTAAACCTAAAATGAAATATTTATTTCAAAATATGTAGGTAGAGTTGTTTTGATTACGTATCTTTGTTGGATTGTATTCAACTTTGAGTAGCATTCAATTATTATATATTAAATAGTAGGATGTACACACTCAAATAATTGTATTTTTTTTCTTTAAAATCACAAAACTGACATTTACAAGTGTGCATCCCATTTAACGTAATATGTTTTAATATTTATTGTATTTTATTTGAAACTTCTATGTTTCATGAAAATGTGTTTAAATTTTATAATAAGAGACTCGTTTCTTATGTTTTAAATTTTCTTGTTTTCCTTTGATTGTCTTCCTAGCATTTTAAAAAACATAATCATAGATAATATTTGATTGTAATTCTTATAGTAATTAATAAAACAAATACATCAAGATATAAATATATAATCACTAACCAAACTTGCTGAACAACTTTATCTAGAAAAGAAGATTAAAAATAAATTGGTCTAGCTACAAATTTTATTTAGTCATAACAATATTAAGAGTATTCAAACATTTCTAATGATTATTTTATTACCTGTAGTATCATTGAACAATTTTTTGTTGAATATACTTGCATTACTTTATCAAAAACAGTTCACAGTTTTAAATACAGTATTTTGAGGACTACCTTTACTTGTTTTTATCTTGCAGCAAAGTATTTTAGTTAGAGTAAATGTTTTAATACTTCGATCGATAGAGTATTTCAGAGATATATCAATTTTCAAAACACTGACACTCTCTTAGCTATGTTATATTGTTCAATAGAAACAAAGAAAAAATATAAGGTTTTTTTTCTCCAAAGTTACGTGTCAGTCTAGAGTTTATATTAAATATTCATAGGAAAATAATATTTTAAAAGTTACTTACACAAGTTATAATAGTTTTTAATTTTCCAATTATTATGGGCTATTTATTTTCAACAAATCAATTTAAAATAGCATTGTTGTTTAACAAACTTACTCAACAATATGTTTATTATCTTTATGATAAAACACTTTTAATGATTTTAAATACTACGTTGAAATTTCCAATATGTTTTACAATATTTTTTTTTGTTTGGTTAGTCTAGTTTACTAAAATGTTCGATAGACTGTTTCATGTATTTTATAATATTTTTGAAAACATGGAAATTTCAACCAAACCCTAATGATACTAAATTATCGGCTAACTGTATCTATCTTCATTCTCTTAGTGAGTATTTTTGAGTCTTATTTAGAGATTTTAAAAATAAACACAATAATTATATGTTTTAAAATGTCCAAATTTACTAATTTAATCTGTTTTAATTAATGTATAAAGTGATTTGAAAAAAATTAATAATGTACTCGTAGTATTTTTTATTACGTGTAAGACACCTAAAATATTTTTTACACATATGATATGAATAAATTTAAGATAACAAATGTTTCCAAAACTGGTCATAAGGTTTTTAATTGTGTTCATAAGAATGGAATAAACAAACTATGTTTCATATTAATGGTTAGTAGATTGTTTCGACTAATTAATATAATTTAATTTGATTGAATTAGCAATGGTCAAATTATCGAAGCTTAAGATAGAAATGATTAAATTTAATGATAAATTCATGCAAAATGTAATTTTATTGTTAATATTTTTTTTAAATATAATCAAACTTGGCCTCTTAAATTCCTTCAAATAATTGAATAAAAATATTTTATTTTAAATAAAAACTAAACTCTACTTCAAGGTAATAAATATAAATTTAATTTGTTAAGTATATCTTTATATAGTATATTATTCACTATTCAGTCCTTATTATTTCTAAATTAGTTACACCTACAAATATAATTCAATAAGAGATTATTTAAGAAATCATTTATTAATTTAACACTCAACAGCACACAGTCAGCTATTAAACTCAAGACATCTTCAGAAATATACTAACAATCTATCAAATCAACACTTGAAAAATGGAAGAAACTAAATATTTAAAAGCTTTTTTTTTATCATTATTTAACATTTAGTTGTTTAGAAGATGCTTCAAGGTTAGCTGTATTTAAAAAAATTCCATCCAAAATTCATCCTATGCACGATAAGATATTAAAACCCTATTTTTTCCTGATAATTCATTTTTATTTATTTATAAGCCCAAAAATTTTGGAAATATATATAAAAATTTTAAGATATTTTACTTAAATGCTCTTAATGTCTATATTTTTGAGAGTTCGGTTAAACAAAAGTACTGTATGTATTCAAAATCTTTAAATTGTACTTTAACTCCGTTATGAGAAAATGTGATCTATTAACATTGTGTAAAAAATAACATATTAATAATAATCTTTTTAACTCTTGAAAATTACATTCTTATAGTAATTTATATTTCCCTTGTAGTCTTTAGCTATAATTTGCGTCTATTGAAATATTTTATAAAAAATTCCTAGTTTTTTTCTTTAAGCAATTATAAAGGTGTTATTTATTAATATCAACTTTATAATAAAGTTACACCTCTTACAAAATGTAAAAATAAGAAAGTTAGTGTATCTTAAAAATATGTTGATAAGTTTTTACATGTATATAATTTAAACTATACGTCTACTTATCCAAAATTTTAATGTAACTAATACTGTATGAATTTTAAATAATTTTCTTGATTTTAATTATCTAGTTTCTCTTCTCAATTGTTTATTAATATTTTATAACTATTCAATATTTTGTCTAAATATTATATGAGCAATTTATAGCATTATTAATTTTAATAGATCTGTTTCTGTGGCCGCGTGATCTAACGCGCTACTCTCGTGTTGGACTAGACTGCCAAATAATCCCAGCTGGGTGCGCCAAGGGTGTTTTTTTCTAAATAGTTTTCCACACTCCCTCCACGCCAGTGCGGGTGCATTTCCTCTAAATTAAGCCTATCTAATCCCTAACTCATTAGTGTAATTAGTACATAAGCGTATAGCCCGAACGGGTAGTAAGACGCGGTGCTAAAATAATAATAATAATAATAATAATAATAATAATAATAATAATACTATCAGTAGCGCATAATACAAACGGTTAGTAAGACTCAGTGCTAAAAATTTTGTGATATGATTGTTTCTATAAAAAAAAACTACAGTCCACTTTAGAATAGAGCAGCGTTTAATTTTTTTATAGTAGAAATTCATAAAACAACGTTATGAAATATCTTAACATGACCCCATGGACTTTATTAAACCTTTATTCCCCTCTGTCACGACTTTGTTGAACACTAGGGTTTGATTAATTTTCTGAACGCCCTTTTATATTTTACAAAATTGCCGGCAGGCATTTGTTTCCTACTTTTATGAATATATGCAAGAGGTCCTTGGTAAGATGATGGCCTTTAAAGGGGTACATAGGTTAGGCCATGGCTATGAAAGGGGTACTTTGGATAGGCCATAGCTTTGAAAAGGGTACATTGGTTAGGTCATATCTCTGAAAGGGGTACTTTGGCTAGGTCATGGCACTGAAAGGGGTACATAGGTTAGGCCATGGCTCTGAAAGGGGTACTTTGGCTAGGCCATGGCTTTGAAAAGGGTACATTGGTTAGGCCATGGCTATGAAAGGGGTATTTTGGCTAGGTAATGGCTCTGAAAGGGGTACATTGGCTAGGCCATGGCTATGAAAGGGGTATTTTGGCTAGGTAATGGCTCTGAAAGGGGTACATAGGTTAGGCCATGGCTATGAAAGGGGTATTTTGGCTAGGCCATGACTCTGAAAGGGGTACTTTGGTTAGGGAATAACCTTAAAAGCGTTAGGTAAGGGATTTTGTAAAAGGTTTGTGAATAACTGGCAGAGAACAAAAACTTAAAACAGCGTAAGAAATTAAGTACAGCTTTAAGAGGGAAACATAAACTACTATAAGAATAGTGAACCTTTCTCGACCAAACACTTCTACAAAAAACCTAAGGTTCCCGTATGAAAGGGGGGAGGGCCGTGTCTAATCCTCTTCAGGCCCCATCATCATGATCCTCATCTTCTTCTTGGCTATCTTCGAGTACCGGATGTCTATGGGACGTGTCGTGTCGTACAGAGAGGGCGCCTGTAGGATGATGAGGGCTGTGCCCATGATACAGGCCACGGTGAAGATCCACAGGAACAGTCTGTCCAACACCATGGCCACGTACTTCCAGTCTTCCTCCACCTGGAGGAGGAACAATCAACATGGAGTGAGAGCCAGCCCAGATGGACAGGACGACACGGCGGCAGCCCGCGGGTTGTTATCGGAAGGGGGGGATAAGGCTCGACAGGACTCTACTAACTGTTATCTCTCAATCAGTAACAAACTCGTACCTTTTAAATCCGATAAAACCATGCATTCTTCACTGTGTGTGTAATTGGTCAATTTATTTTACACCCGCCTCGGTGGCGTAGTTGGCTAACGCGCTTGTCGTGTTGAGCTCGACCGCCGAGGACGGGGGGATCGAGGTTCGAATCTCGGTCGGGTGAACTGAGGGTGGTTTTTCCTAAATGGTTTTCCACTCTCCTTCCATGCAAATGCGGGTTCACTTCTTCTAATTCAACCGGCCCAATTCCTAATCCATTAGAGTAATTAGTACTTAAAGCGTATAACCCGAACGGGTAGTAAGACGCGGTGCTAAATATTATATATTATTCATAGCTTCAAGTGCCTTACATTCTAACTTAAGACTAGGACAGGCTCAACAACCAGTCCCCCAGCCGTTAATTTATCACTATGAAAGGGTAAACCCACATTTCACCAGTGTTACATTTTCGGCCATGCTGGGTATCGAACCCCGGAACCCTTAGCTCAGTAGACAGACATGCTAGCGATTGAGCTAAGATGTTGAATTTATTTCTGTACTCATCTTCTCAATGTTCCTCCCGGCTACTCACATGTTTACTCCTACGGGGTAAGGATGAGAAAGTGAAAATTCAGAGGTGTGGCGTGCCCTTGTCAAAATAAATCTCGGTGCTGCACATTTCTGGGATTTGAACCCTGATCTCACTGTCATTAGAAAGGTAGGGTAGATTAATCCGACACCTTTGTCTACGTGCCCAGCGTTTTTAGTGGTAACAAAAATTGACTACGATATCGTATTTAAAAGGCACACTAATTTTGGAATAGCTTTGAATAAAATGAAGATTTTTTTTAAATAAAAATATCTTAAAATATCTATCTATTGTACCACTTTAGGAAAAAAAATTGCGTAAGATAATAGTTTGAGCACACAGTACTAAATTTCCAAGATTAATTTTTGAAGATTTTTTTTTTTTGTTTTAATAAGGACAGTTTTGAATATAAATAGTAGGAAAGAATAGATTTTAAAATAGTTGTCGACATATTTGCATTGCAATCTTTCTTCTTGCTACATATTATTCAATCACACAATTACTTTTTAAGGTACGATGAAGGGAAAGCAAGAAAAGGGAGTGTTTTTTTAAAGTTTTCTTATTAAAACTTTTTTTGGACAAAATAAATAAAATATTGCTTCAATAACATCGAGTTTAATTTTTTTTTTCACATGATGATATCAACATTTCATGAATATTTATCAAGGATGTCCTGAAATTTTATGACAAATTTTTTTTTCCTTAATTTAAAAAGTTTCTTGTCTAATAGCTCTATGCTCATGACATAAATATTCAACAAATGTTGATATAAACATGTGAAGAGAATTAAACTTTATGTTTATACTGGAGCAATATTTGATTTATTTTGACAGAAAAAAAGTTTTTGCAATAAAAACTGCAAAAATATTTCCCTTAACTTGCTTTTCCTACATACCCACCTTAATGGAATTCTAACGATTAATTTTAAAATGTAATTTTCATGTTTGACTAAAATAATTTTATTGATTAAGTTCTAGTTTCTACATTTTTATAGCAAATAATATCATCATGGTTTATTTTAACTCAAATTGATTATATTTTAAATTTTCTCTATTTCATCGAAGTCAGTGATTACCCTTATTAGTCAAGTCTACCTATTATTGCATTTTTATCTTCAACTCTACAAGTTCAATATACTAATTTTATAATTTAATCTTATAAAAATTTGTGGTTTACAACATAATTTAACTAATTATTTATTGTATACATTTTTCAACACAACTGTTATGTGCAATTTTTTCATATTTTAATTTCGCATTACTAATTTTTATATTCTTACTAAAAAAACTTATATCATTTGCTCTTTTACCATTTATTGACTGACTAATGTGTAACAAGAAAGATAGCAATGCTATAAGTTGGTAACTATTTCAAAATTTCTTATTTCTTATTATTTTTATTCAAAATCTAAATTTAAATATAGGTGAAGAAAAGCTAATTTATTCATTCAATTTTCCGCGTGGATTTTTCAAGAACTAATTCCTTTAAAAATCTAAACTTTTAATAATCACAAGTGCATCTATTTTATGAGGACATCCAACGTTTCTTCTTCTTATTCTCATGTCTAGACAAATACATATAAAACAGAGCGATAACATTCAAAACATACAATAAAAATAATACTTTCATCTCCTTTAGATTTCTTACCATAAAATAGTGAACGAAGTTTTATTTTTCTCGGTCATTATTTTCTATTTTATAGATCGTAATTGTCTGATTCTGAAGTTGTTAAACTTTGTCTTACTACCTGTCTTGGATATATTTATATATTAATTACGTTAATGGGGGTGGCGATAAGTATGGTAGAAATCGGGGAAAACTTTGCATAATTTTCGTGGAGGGAGAGTGGAAAACCAAAAAGGGAAATATCCTGTTTGTAATTTGCGTGCATATCGATGTGTGAGATATATATATATACACCAAACCTAAATCATACATCTTTAAGTTTTCTAAATAGGTACCACCATATCGTTTGAGCTTTAAATTTAAAAAAAAATTGTTAACTAAAATGAAGAAGAGTTGAATTCACTGGTATCACTTGATACCTAATAAGTTACACCTACTTACATTTTCAAATCTGTCCTTATTTTTGGCATGTTGAGCAATGAACCTAGCGTCATCGACCGTCTTTTCCATTTCTTGCGTCGGTTTTTCGAAAGGGGGGCTAATATCGTGCACCCCACACACCAACCCACTAACACAACCACCGGGACTAAACAGTTCGTCGTCTCCCCCAGGCAAGGGCAAAGGTATGGGGAGAGGCTCCCGGAAACAAGGTCCGACCCCCCCTGCCGCCGCCACGTCGAACCTCGACGGGGGAAGCGCCGGTATCTCGTAATCCGCACTGAACCTCTTCCCTCCGTACGCCACGTATTTGTCTATGTCCGAGGGGACGTCGAACACACCCGTCAACACCCCTTCCGGCGGTTTCAACTCGTCCTCGTCGTCCTCGACGGCTTCTTCCTGTTTCGGTCGCTCGATCAGGAGGATCTTGGGCAGTATCTGGATGAACACCCTGTGGACCCAGGGACGCATCCGGTGCGTTACTGGAGACCGGAAGTTCACGTTGAGCACCGCGATGGTCACGACGACTGAGAGGGTGACTAAGACCATGGTGAAGAGCAGGTACTTGCCGAGCAGAGGGACCGTGAGTGAGGTAGGAGGGATGATCTCGGCCAACAGCAGGAAGAACACGGTCAGCGACAGCAGAATTGAGATACACAGCGATACCTAAACAAGACAGTAAGAACAAGAGATAAATATTATTATAACAAGGTCATTATCTCATCCACCAGCAGTAAGTACAAGGTCAGTGACAGCAGGGCGGAAATATACAGAGATATCTGAACAAGACATTAAGAACAAGAGATAAATATTATCGGAACAAGGTCATGATCTCATCCAGCAGCAGTAAGAACATGGTCGGCGACAGCAGGGCGGAAATACACAGAGATATCTGAACAAGACAGTAAGAACAAGAGATAAATATGATTGGAACAAGGTCATTATCTTTGACAGAAGCAAGAAGAACATGGCCAAAAAATATCAGGATGGAGCTACACGGCGGAATAAATAAATCTGTGAGTAGAATGGGAGAGATAATGGTATCCAGCAGCTAAGTCGAGGAGACAAAGGGGGGGTGGGGGTGGTCTTTTAATTCGTATAAATCAATAGAAAGTATGCAATAAAACGTGTCCCCCACCTTTTCTCCGGAAGCTGAGGGCAGGTAGAACACAAGCACGGAGAGGAAGGAGATGCCCACGCAAGGGATGATGAGGTTGACCGTGTAGAAGAGGGTCTTCCGTCGCAGCGTGATGTTGAAGATGATGTCCGGGTAGGGCTCTTCGCAGCAGCTGTAGAACTTCTCGTTCCTGATGGCGGGCACCTTCATGATGTCCCATTCTACCGATAGGTAATAGTCCTGGAGGTCTATCCCCACCTCAATAGTGTCGGAGTCTGGCGTCTGATGACTGTGTCGGAGGTCCACCTGAGGAACCCAAGACACGTCCTCTTACCTCGGAGAAAAAGTATTGTGATCATAAAAAAAAAAAAATTGAACTTAAGATTTTGATAAATGTCGACGTTTCATGACCCCATGAAACCTAAAAAGTGTTTTTTTTTACAATGCCGTCTGTTTGTCTGTTCCTCGGGCTATAACCGAAACTATTTTACCGATTGGAATACAACTTGGGATCTGAGGTTTTCATAAGGATTTTTGTAATTAGACATTTAACCCTAAAATTAAGGGTAGATCGCTGAAGGGCATGTAGAAGAAAAATCAGTTTTCTCAAAATTTGCTTTAATGATTTTTATTCAATGTTATATCCAAACACTGTTTTTTATTACTATAATCAAGATGGAAATTCTCATTTTCTTATGAAAAGGACTTTTGAGTATAGGTACCTTACATAAGGGGGATTTTCTAATTTTCATCATTTCTCAGCAACTATTTGAGATACAAAATAACTTAGTGATGCGTTGAACCATTTATTTATTTATCATGAAAGTTTTTTAAAATATTTAAAGGCCTGTTCACTGAAAATAATATTTTAAAACCAATTGGATGTAAAAGGTTGATCAAATCTGCACTGGTGAATGATTATGAATTTTGCTATGGTCAAGACAACTAGAAATAGGTACTAAGAACTGGACCGCCGGCATTCAAAGGTCTCCAATTGACACAGGGGATCATCTCAGGAAGTTTGGAGTATTTAGGAAACTCTGGGGATCTTCAAAAACATTGAGAGGCTCCATGGAGATTTAGCATTCTAGAAGAATATATGTGTTAGATGTGTCTCTGAAATTCTGAACGAACTTTGAGCATCTCAAGAAGACTTGAGCATGCCAGTTGGCTTTTATGATACCTAAAGTTATCCATTGTTCACTTAGAGCCTCTGGTGCAGATATTCTCAAAGTGGGGTCCCCGAGGCTCAACCAGGGGGACCACGTGACTAAAAGGTTTTAGAACCACTGCTTTAGTGGATTCACGTTTGAATCCTAGAGAAGATGGTCAAGTGGAGTGGAGCTTAATTTAAAATAGTATATTTAATTTAATAAATTGAATAAGAATGTTTAGAACCACCCAAACACCTCTGTAGTGTAATGGTCAGAGTTTCTGCCTACAGATTCCGGTGTCCCGGGTTCGATACCTAGCTCTTTCAGATTTTTCTGTGAAGCAGTGGTTCAGGAACAACCTTATGAGGACAAATGAAGAGATACTTGAATTAAGAAGTAGCGGCTGCGGTCTATAAAACTGGGATCTTCGGCCGGAGGGTTCGTTCTGCCGAACACATAACATCTTCTACCATCAAATGTTGGCACTATCCTCACCAACATGCGTTGGCCACTCGATCACTGAAACCATGGAGTTTGTTTTGTTTAGAACAGCCCAATGGCCATTAGGTTCCAGTTGCTAATAATCTAGCCCTGTCACGTGCCACAAAGAAATCCTCACTAGGAAGACATATTAAAAAAAAGGGTGGCTCTTAAGGTTGTTACGTTAGTTTCTGTTTGTCCTCCCTTCGTTCTTCTCTGAGGCTTTTTTTTGTGTGTGTGTGTGTTAGCCAGGTTAGCTTTAACAGCGTCTACTCACAATTTATAACATCCCGTCTCCAAACATCTCCACTCGTGTTATTCCCCAGTAAAGAACCCTCTTTATCTATTTCATCTCATACCCGCACCAGCTACCCATCAAAGTCGCCCGCACACAGCGCATTCTAGTGGTGCACGTAATAAATGTTGGTACGAAAAAAAAAAAGTATTATTTATCTTCCCATGACAGATCAGTAAGGTTTTGGTTGG
>CABFOV010007553.1:0-12680 GCA_902141375.1 Timema poppense
TCCTCCATTTCATCTCACAATCACCCTACCATTACAAATGAGCGTAAGTGCGTATAACCCGAACGGTTAGTAAGACGAGGTGCTAATAATAATAATAATTTGGAAAGGAAGACAGGCCAAGATGAGTTCTCATGGTAAGCCTTATCGTGGAACTATTGAGGTAGACAGTTGGTGTAACTGAAAGGAAAACATTTACAAGCATTTGAAATGTGCTACAAAAGAATGTCGTAGATATCTAGGGCGGATATGGTATCAAATACAAAAGTGATAAAAAAAGGCAAAGGAAAAAATAAAACTTTGGAGAGGAATAGAGCCCAAGATGAGTTAACTTGATAGGCAAAATATACTGATACATGATAGTTTGATGAAGATAGTTATAGAAGGAGATGCAGAAGGGAGAAATTCAATAGGGAGACCAAGATTGGAGCAAACGAATCAGATAACGGATGATTTTGGCAGAAGAAGTTAAAAGGACTTTGAAAAATGTGTCCCAAGATAAGCAAAAGTGGAGAGCTGCAGCAAACCAATCGCAAAATGGTTGACCTTAATGTTGACGACTCCAGTGGCTTGAGCACCCACTTCTGTGGTCGTTTGGTATAAACCATAGGAGTTCCAGAAATTTTTAAAACGGTGATCCAATTTTTTAAATTACAAACTCTTGTGACCCTCCTAGTTTTAATGGACATGTGGGTGGTGATTTTTTAATTTAATTTTCTTACTACTTTTTAAAAACAGTTTTTTTTATTGAACACAGCCTTATTGGGTTTTGTCGGTTTGCCTGTCTTGCTTCAGAAAGCACCACAAGCAAGCACATGAAACCCGATTCCTATGTCCCCGTTTTATCAATTTTTGATTGTTTGTTCACGTTACAATTTGTTACTTGGTTTTTCTATTTTTAGGTAATAGTTACAAAATCGTTAAACATTTAAAAAAATTCCGTGACCCACAGTTTGGAAAACAATGGTATAAGACAACACTCTCGTAAAAGCCCGGAATTGCTGCTGCTGAGGATGAGAATATCAGAGCTCGAACCCCGGTTGGGTGTATTTAGAGTGTATTCCTCTAAATTATTACCTACTCTTCCTTCACGCAATCTTTGATACATTTTCATTTAAAATTCTACCTTCATCATTCCTACTCCATTAGTTTAATTAATGTACGCGAATAGACAAACTTTGGTGGTCAAATTCTCCGATGCAGTGGTTCTTAACCTTCGATTACTTGCGGCCCCCTAAATATCCTAAAATATTTTCACGGCCCTCTAGTTTTTACTAACATATTATACTTAATGTTGACGACTCCAGTGGCTTGAGCACCCACTTCTGTGGTCGTTTGGTATAAAGCACAGGAGTTCCAGAAATATTTAAAACGGTGATCCAATTTTTAAAATTACAAACTCTTGTGACCCTCCTAGCTTTAACGGACAAGTGGGTGGTAATTTTTTAATTTAATTTTCTTACTACTTTTTAAATACTGTTTTTTTTATTGAACACAGCCTTTTTGGGTTTTATCGGATTGCCTGTCTTTCTTCAGAAAGCACCACAAGCAAGCACATGAAACCCGATTCCTATGTCCCCTATGTTATCAATATTTGGTTGTTTGTTCACGTTACAATTTTTTTCTTGATTTCTCTATTTTTAAGTAATAATTAAAAAGTTGTTAAACACTTAAAAAAAATTCCGTGATCCACAGATTGGAAACCAATGGTATAAGACAACCCTCTCGTTAAAGCCCGGAATTGCTGCTGCTGATGATGATAAGGATATCAGAGCTTGAATCCCGGTTGAGTGTATTTAGAGTGTATTCCTCTAAATTATTCCCTACTCTTCCTTCACGCAAACTTTGGTACATTTTCATTTAAAATTCTACCCTCATCATTCCTACTCCATTAGTTTAATTAATGTACGCGAATAGACACACTTTGGTGGTCAAATACTCCCATGCAGTGGTTCTTAACCTTCGATTATTTGCTGCCCCTTAAATATCCTAAAATATTTTCACGGCCATCTAGTTTTTACTAACATATTATTCATTAAGATTTATTCTAAAATGGTGGCTTTATTTACTTATTATAATAACAAACAAATATAAAACCATAAATTACCTTGCCTAAATATATTTAATGGAACCTCTGCTGTTAAACACTTTCCATTAATTTGTCTATTCTCGTTTCAATTGTATTGATTAATTCTATTTGTATGCAGGAGTCGATTTCGCTGCTTCGTTTTAATATGTATCATTGTGGAAAATTCCTTTTCACATAAATAAGTGGAAACAAAGGGCAGGCAATTTTGAATGGCGATGGTAAACAGACGGGGATAGTATGTAATATCTGTGGTTTCTATTATACGTGCTCTTCCTTCCCCTCCATTAACCCAGAAAATCGAGAGTCTACTGTACTTACATGCTTATGATCATCGAATTCCTTCTTCCAAAACGTAACATTTAAAATAATTGACTTCAGTAATAAACAAATAACATTTTAAATTATTTTTCCGAGGCCCCCGATAAACCTTTCAAGGCCCTCAGGTGGTCGTGGACCCCTGTTTAAGAATGGCTGGTCTAAGGCGTCACTCTCACAATAGACTGAACAGCCAATGACGGGGAGAATGACGTTAGAATCGTGTTTGGGTGTAATGAGGGTAGTTTTTACTAGATGGTTTCGNACATTTAAAATAATTGACTTCAGTAATAAACAAATAACATTTTAAATTATTTTTCCGAGGCCCCCGATAAACCTTTCAAGGCCCTCAGGTGGTCGTGGCCCCCTGGTTAATAATCGCTGGTCTAAGGCGTCACTCTCACTATAGACTGAACAGCCAATGGCGGGGAGAATGACGTTAGAATCGTGGTTGGGTGTAATGAGGGTAGTTTTTACTAGATGGTTTCTCACTCTCCCTACACGAAAATACGGGTACACTATCTCTAAGTTAATCATAACTCATCCTTAATACAGTAGTGACTATCGTAATTAGTATATGTGAGTATAGCCACTAAGACGCGGTGCTAAAGACACTCTACACGCATTCAAATACCTCGTTAATTCTTAATCTCTATATATTTAAAAGGGAAAGCTCTGACTGACTCACTCATCACTAATTCTCACACTTCCCACAAAGCTAGAGGGCAGACATGTGGACAGGTGTTCATTATAAATTATTATTATTATTATTATTATTATTATTATTATTATTATTAGCACCACGTCTTACTACCCATTCACGTTATACGCACTTACGCTAATGTGTAATGGTTGGGTGATTGTGAGATGAAATGGAGGACCTACAGTTTAACGTGGAATTCGAACCACGGTGGACAAGATGTCTTGGCAGAGGTGAAGGAAGGGTTTGGTAATCAGATAAATTCATTATAAAATAATAAGGAAATGTAAAGAGGTTTAATTCCGATATTTTGTGATTAAGGAGGTGAAACAGAGGTAGCTACCCTAACCAACAATATTGCTTTTATAAACTCTTTGTAAGCGTTTAGAGGTAATAATCCGATAAGTTTGTTCTAATAATACCTTTAAAAAATATATAACTATTATTTTTAACCCCGTAGATACTTCTAAGGGGTATAAAAATGAGCACAGACAATTAATTAAAATATGTAATTACGTTATAATATGTAAATCCAAGATAGTTAGAAGTTTGTAGTTTATATTTTGCCGACTTTTGTGGTGTTTGTAGTGTCTGTTTGATCGAGAGGGCCTGGGGTGGTCTGTGGAGGTAGGGGGTGAGGGAGGGGGAGACCTCTTTAGCCGTGCTCAGATGATAACGCCCCATGCAGTAGGCAAGGGGGCCTTGTAAAAAATAAAGCTCCCCATGAGAAAAGATACATAGTCACCTTCTTGCGGTGTTTCTCGGGTAGTGCTAAGAACTATGCCATTAAGCTTCAGACAAAAATTACTCATTTTTATACAAAAAATAAATAATAACACAATATCCAATGCATATACGGGGATTCAGCTAGTTAATCATAAAATTAAACTGTTAAAGAGCCTAAGTGAGGTGGTTATTTCTAAAATGCTCATTGACTAGCCTCGAAGTAAGGCCTGTTGTAGACGATATCTTCGACCCCGAAGTGAAGACTGCTCTCAACGAGGTCCTTGGCTGTCTTGATGGTCTGAGGTGACTGGTTGAGGAGAGTCGAGACCACTATGGCGGCGTAGTAAGTGTTGAGAAGGACTGTCAGAATGAGCATCATGAAGAATACAAAGCGCCAGGTGAACCATCGGGAGTCCAGAGATGTTCCTGGACAGTTGACGGACAGTAAGTAGGATACCAGTCTAGAGAGCCTTGTGTTTGTATGTGCTTGAGCTAAGTATGACTATTAGTTAGTACCTTTGTGTCTTAGTGGTCAGAGTTCCTGGCTTCAGTTCCAGAGGTCCTGGGTTCGATCCCCGGTAGTTTCAGATATTTCTGTGAAGCAGTGGGTCTTGAACGTGGTCAACTTAGCTTCGTGATAACAAATGAGGAGCTACTTGAATGTAAAAGTAGCGTTTCTGGTCTAGAAAACTGATATCGACCGGAGAGTTAATTATGCTGACCACATTACGAACACTTTCTTTCTTTCCACATAAGATGGTGCTACCTTCATTAGCAAAAGGTGGCCACTCTGTCAGTATAGCTATATTTCAAGCTGCCGCCACGGCTTTTGGGTGATTGACACAAATCGGGTTGTTAGCTATAATTATTGTAGGTGTTTAAAGTACAAGTCAATCTGTGTGATCAGTTGTATCAAACTTAGGACTGAGCTCCAGAGCCGATAACAACAGTATCCACGCTACGTTCGACCCTGTCAGAGTCACCTTGTTCACCGACGATGCCGACGACTAGCAGGAAGAGGTCACTCCAAGATGCTATATCGTCGTCCTCCTCCCCTGTGACGTCGGCGTACTTGGGCTGCAGCCAGGCGAGGATCCGGAGGACGCTGGCGATCAGGAGCCACATGAGAAACGTGCACAGCCAAAGGTCACCGGAGAAAGGTTTGATGAGGGCGTCCTGTCCCCCGGAGACGGGAGGGTGTCTGAAGATGGCGCATATTCTAGTGGGAGTGGTACATTAGTTTGGTTAAATACCGGCACTACCAGTGTTGTGTCGTGTAGTGTTGCCAGGGTAAGCAGAAGTTGTTTTCGCCCACTCTCTCCCCATTTAACCAATCATACATAGGCTCTGCTCTACATATCTCACACGGGAATGTATTCTCGTTGGTATCTGACCAATGAGTGTTCTACTGAATGATGATCCCAATTCACAGGTACAGTTTAAACTAGCTCTACTTACCCTAGCAACACTCCACTACACGACACTGTCAATGAGTGTTCTACTGAATGATGAGCCCAATTCACAGGTACAGTTTAAACTAACTACACTTACCCTGTCAACACTTTACGACGCGACACTGGCTAGTGGATAATACCACAACTTAGCAAATAGTTGAAGGAAGAGTAGGCACATTCTTGACGAAGTTCCAGTATTGCTAGGTGTGATATAGTTCGCAATAATCCATATGTTTTGTGAGGGCAGGGTTGTGACACCGTTTAAATAAAATCAAATCGAAATTTACACTTCGCTTATCTTTAAAGGCAGAAATCTTATTTTGACGGATGACACTAAAATCTCATCTTATAAGCTGAATGATGATGGACTCAATTAAGATAAGATTGCAGGGTAAACGGAGTGTATAAGACTTACAGCCTGATGAAGATTAGCAGGGTTGTTGTAAGGAACTTGTCCTGACTGAAGGTGAAAACTCTGAACATTTACTGTAGGGCTGTAGATTTGAGGGGTAGAATAGCTTGTAGTAACAACGATCAAATAGGTTGGTTTACAAACAAATATTTTTTATCCAACTTGGGAATATAAGCTACAAATTTTAAACCTCATTAATATTCTAAATTCTAGACCGATATAAGTTTCATATTACATTTTTAAAATAAAATAACTGGTTAAAAAAACTCCTACATTGGTATACCACCATGTGCGTAGTAAACATGTAAATAAAAATAAATTGTATTTAAAACGTATGGGTAAATAATAACGTTTCGTTTGCTTAATCGGCAAATTTTGTAAAATAAACCATTTTAATATAAAATTTTGGTTTAAAATTTATTTTAATAAAGCTCATTGAGCTAAATAAGGAACTTGGTTCGTTTCCAATATTTTTCAAATCAACAGATGGTAAAAATAAAAATTAGTTAAATCTCAAAATAAATAAAATGAGGTTGTACTCTCTTTACCTAAACTTCCAGCCATAGCCGGTGCTGTAGTCAACGTACTGGAACCTGGGTTTGTTGAGCAGAAGGGAGGATATACCCAGGTCTACCAGACCTTCTCCGATCAACTCCGTCAGACCGTCATAGTTACCTTCGTCCACCACGAACCCGAACTTGTCTGTCAGCACCAGATCCATCCTGAACAGGTAAAAACATTGATCACGAATTCACGGGAGATTTTTCGAAGGAAGTTTTAAGAGCATTGCCTACCCGTGACGTCATGGTAGGTCTAGATAGGATGAATCATGGTTAGTGTATTTACGTTTTATTCGGTGAGTTTTATAGATATATAAAATTGAAACAAACCATTCAAATCCTCAAATAATTCTAAAAATTAATCTTACATCTTCTCAAAACTATTTTTTTGATCTTAAATAGTTGATTTTTTCTGAACGGATTTAAATAAATCTTTCCTTGCCCAGGATATTTGGTTTATTCACAAAAAAATTCTGTATGAATCTTTCTGCCAGGATGTTAGTTAAAAAAGTCCATGGTAGCAATGTTATAAAGACTAAAATAGTATAGTAGGTGTTTAGTACTCGTTATTGGAAGAGGTTAAGTATTCTCATCAGGTAAATTAGAGCCCTTATAAGGTGAACTACTCATTTTCTCACTCTCTATTTCATATAGTGACGTCTATGTGTGACGGTGCTTAGCATGCTTTAGTGTGCTAAGTTAAGATGCAATCCACTTTGAAAAATAGCTTCGAAATCACCAAGTAGGCAACGTGGTTAACTTGATAGGACAATATTATAGTAGACTACATCAACTGTAGTGGAATATAAGACAAGTACAGGGCTGGAAAACCTGATCCTCATACCCAAGTGTTGTTCGGCTGAGCTATAGTGGGATATGTGACCTCTTAATTTCGAATATTAAATAGTTGTACACATTATCTTGAGACATTGACCCCGAGGGAAAAAGGAGAATACATATTTGTAAAGTTTTGGGACGTGGCTCTGGAAAATACTTAAGCTGTTAAATTGGACAGATAGGGGGACTAATAAAGAAGTTATAAGAAGATTTAATGGAAAGGGAAGCATTCTGTAGATGATTCCACGAAGACAGGCTAAGTGTATGGGTCACTGTATTAGACTAAATGGCTAATTGAGTGATGTAAAAGAAGGCAAAGTGGAAAGAGGGTAGGGATTCGGTGAATGGAATTGATGGATGACCTTGAAGTAAGGAAATAAGATGGGTAGTAAGATCTAAAGAAAGGAAGCTGCTGATAGGACATGTTAGAATACTCAATTTATACAAGGTAACGGATCTGTCGAAGGACATAACACCTAATAATAATAATAATAATAATACATTAACCAACAAAAATTTCCAGGCTATTAGTTGAGTGGTTAGGAAGCCTAAATACAATTACAGGTGATCCTGGTTTCATCCCAATTGTTACCTAAAATAATGTAGTATTACAGTACGAATATATATTATCGTAACTGGCCCAGTAACTTATTGGTCGTGCACTTGGCTAATAACTTTAGAGTCCCGGGTTTGATTCCCATCTGGTACCTTGTGTATTTTTCCTGAAAGTGGAATTACCCCAACTGCCACCAGGGTTTGGTTAATTTGTCTTAAGGCGATTGGCCCTTTTCATTTGGCGTGGAAATTCAAAGCCATGGGAACAAACTGTTATCTTCAAGAATTTTTATTGTTTTGCAATTTTATTTTCGGAAACGGTTTGTTAGAGAATATAAGCATGTTGATAAAGTTATACTTTTTATATACACACCTTTTCTATAATTTTAACAGTGGTCAAATATCAATAATTTTGACATTTTTCAGTAAAAAACTGCCGGCTGCATGACAAAAAATAAGAAAATATAACATCTAATAAACATCAATACATTATTTTAGAAGAGGCGTTGAAAATATTAACATACACATTTCACTTGTTCTAGAGAAAACTGATATTTCCAAACGTATGATTTTTCCTCAAGACCTGTCCAGTAGCTAGCGCCACATACAGTTTCCGTGATCCATCTGTTCTTGTTGGCGTGGAAGGATACTTTTGTTGATTGTGAAGCCACGCCACGCCTTTCAACCTCTCGCCCTCCATCCCAACAAATAGGTTTTAGACTTGCAATCGACAGGGTCAAGGGCATTAAGTTAGGTTTAAATGTTACCACTGCTTCCACACCCTCATATTCACTATCACACATCATACTCTCTATCAGCCTCATACTCACTATCACCATCATACTCACTATCACTCTCATACTCACTATCACCCTCATACTCGCTATCACTATCACCATCATACTCTCTATCAGCCTCATACTCACTATCACCCTCATACTCACTATCACCATCATACTCTCTATCACCCTCATACTCACTATCACCATCATACTCACTATCAGCCTCATACTCACTATCACCATCACACTCATTATCATCTTCATACTCACTATCACCATCACCTCATCTCATCGGGACAGGGAAAGAGTATCCACGGAAAGAATGTACGATTAGTACATTCGGGCGTCCCCTGGGTAAATTAGTACTGGCTCATTTTTCCACACTTGGCTACGATTGATGTAGCTCAGACGCGCTATATATAGTGTATATTACCGTTTAACTATCTTGACACAAGGTTTGAGTGCTATGTAGGCTAAACTAGTATGTAAGTAGGATTTTGGCATGAATTTAGAAAGTGAAACGCTATATTTAAATTGTGTTTTGTTTTTCGTATGAAGTCACAAGTAAAATAAATAAACCCTATTCTTAATCTTACGTGAAGTTGAACTGTCGTTGAAGCATCTGGAAGAGGCCGTAGTTGAATGTGGCCATTGCATCCAGTTCCCTGTTCTCCTGCTTCACAAGGGCTTCCTGTACGTTTTCGTGGGGGATGTTGTTCACCTGGAACCATGTGTGTATCAAGAACGTCACCTATCTGTGACGTCATGGAAAATAAAGATAGGACTTTTGATGTTAATGTATTGACCTTTTATTCGGTGGGACTTAAATGTCATAACATTGAAACAGAAACCATACATGCTAAAATAATTCTAAAATTAGACTTACATTGTCACAAAAAATAATTTATTTTTATCTTGAAGTAATATTTTTGTAGATATGTGTTTTTTTTAAATCATCTACATCCAAGATTATTTATTTTATTCACAAAACTGTCCTGTAGAATAATTTCTTTCAGGATGTGGATTAAAAAAAGTCCTTGACAGTAAATTTTTATCAAAAATAGGAAACAAACATTATTATTTTGAAATGCAAGCCAATGTTGTCCAGCCGAAAGTAGTAGAGTGTGCATATTCTTAAGTGGAAGAGGGAAAGTGTCATCATCAGATAAGAAAGCAGCCTTGAAGGCAAACTACTAATTTTCTTCCCTCTCTTTCTATTTCATATATTGGCGTCTATGTGTGGCATTGCCTATTTGGTGCTTTTGAAAATAGTTTGCAAATCGGGCTGAAAATTAACTCGATTCACCTAAGCAGTCCAAGCACTATCACACTTAGACAACAATGTATAAAATAGAAAGAGAGGGAATACAGTTAGTAGTTCACACTGTGAGGCGTCTTGCATATGTGGTGACAATATCTCCCCTCTTTACCTAACGAGTAGACACACTCCATCTAATATTTGCGCCTGGGTGGTATTGAGATTTAATCAAATAAACCTTAGCAATAAAAACATTTAAATAGTCAGAAATTATATTTTCGACCGATGTGTGACTATTTTTTAGAACTATGAATTAATTTAAGGTTTTTATTTTGTATTTGTATTTTTAAAACTCTGCGGATAAAATGTGGATACATTAACATGGGAAATTCTTTCTTTACTTGGTGTCCGCCATCTTGATTTAGTTACCCATCTTGGTCACACCTCTACCAACACAATTATACCTGATTGGTTGTCCGCTCTCACCGTGATCCCGCAGCGTAAAGAGAAACCTCGCATATCCTCCCGACGGATATACTTGTACTTGGTGAGCTCGTTGCGCAGTCCGCCATCTTGACTCCACTCGCCCGCGCGTTCGATGATCTCAGAGGTCCCGTCACCTACCTGAGAGAGGAACGTAGCCGTTACTTGGACCGTAGGTGAGGAGGGGTGAAGGATTGAGTAAACAAAGACGCTGATCTGACTAACGACCTTGTAGATGTCATAAAGGGTGATGACGCCAGAGTCGTGGTTCTTGGCCGCCCAGATGAACTCGGCGTCTATGCTCATGTTGAGAGTCGGGGCGACGCGGAGCATGGAGTCCATCTCGCCCCATATCACCCAGTAAAAGCTGGCGTTCAAGAACTGCCGCTTCGAGTTCTGAACAGAAAAACATGATACACAGCAATTTCCATAGAAAGGGTCTTATTATATTATGATTGTTGTTTTATATTTATTGAGACCACCTCTGTGGACCAATGGTCAGAGTGTCTTGTTACAGATGCAGAGGTCCCAGATTTAATCCCCGGTGCTTCCAAATTTTCTGCATTCCCATTCAAACTCTGGCCTAAAAACATCGAAGCTCTTCAATTTGATTGATAATTGAGTTTCAAATCTGGATTTTATGTTATCTTAAAAGGACATAATAAGACTGGCTCAAAGTATACTATATAATCAGGAGGTCCATGGTGCATTTAATTCATGTGTAAAAGTACATTCGGAAAAAAAGTTAGGAAAATCATTGCAAAATATCAATAACTAAACATAATCCAAATTCTTTAAAAATTGCCCGTTCTGCATCGAAATATATACTTTTAATTTTTTGGTGTGCTCTTGAAATAAGTTGTAATATTGATATGTATATAATTATCAAAATAACTAATCTTATAGCAAATAAGGACAGTAATTTTGCAAATGTAATGGCAAGTATTTTTGAACCAAAATAAATAAAATGTTATTCATTATATTCATTTAATTTATTTGTCTACTCAAAGTAAAAGCTATTTTATATATGTCACGAGCATAGTGGCATTCAACCAGGACATTTTATCTTGATTTTAAAAGTTCCTGTTCAAATGTCACTGTGCTAAGGATAAATATTAAAGAACTGTTGAGGTCACCATGTGAATAAAACTAAACAATATATTTCTACTGGAACAATATTTGTTTGTTATGAAAACTCCAAAAACATTAACCATTTCTTGCGTCCACTTGCATTCCACCTAAAGGTGCTAGAATAATCAAGTGTAAATTCTTAAACGCGAGAAACCAAGTTGGTTTATAACGTTCCTAGGGGGGGTTGTCCAGATATAGGAGAACAAACAGGGAGTAAGAAAACACAATTTGTATTGTGATCCCTAGCCCTCTTCCCGTATTAAATTACATCATTCTATTCACAAAGATCCATTCTTCACTGTTCCGGGCTACACAGGGTCACGGTCATCAAGCTCTTAGTGATCACCCAAAATATGTAGGTTTTTGGATTTTTTTAGAGTGGAAATAGTCAACTTCTAAACTATGTTTACAAGTCCATTCATGTATAGGGTTATAGAAAATAGTTGTGTGTTCATTCCAACAAACCCCCCGTTAAAATTTTATGAACAAATTATATCGGGCTTTATTTATGGTTCAAACAATATCAAAATTATGATACAAATACAAATTATGGGGCTGTATTACAATAAAAATCACTTCAGAGAGCTTCTAAATTTTCCAAGCCTTCGGCATTTTGGGGGTTATGTCGCCATCAAAAAAAAATTCACAGCGTTTTAAAAAGTGTTAAGTAATTAGAAATTTTCCAAGCCTTCGGTAATTGGGGTATGGGCCCACCAACCCCTCCCCCCTTCCTGAAATTATTGGCTGGCTACTGCCTTGGCGCCAACTAGGCAAGCGACATTAATGTAAGCTGACCTCTTTCAGAACCTTGTTTCCATCCGAACAGCTGTGATCCAGAAACACCGCCTGTCTGTAGAAGTCCTGTCTAGCGACACTCTCTAGTGCCGCGGTCCTTAGTTCTGGTCCCGGGGAGAACACCCATATGTTGGTCATTGACGAGAAGTACTTGCTCATGACGTGGCTGTCTGCTCAGGGACAAGAAACACGTTTACAAGTATATTTCAATATAAAAAAAGAGCTTATTATGATGCATTTATTTTTATCAATACCATAATAATGACGTTTATCAAATGATTATATATTAAAAAAACAATAAATTTCCCTCCGAGTGAATAATTATCTTTAATAGTTTCCGAATAAGCTCAAGTCCCTACAAAGCAAATGCAGTGAAATCTTCCTTAACGGACACCTCTGAATAGTGGGTCCTTCTTTTATAACGGACAGTTCAAGTTTCCCCGGCAAAATACTATGGGCTCTTACGGCGAAACAACCTCCCAATAACGGACTTTCTTAATAGTGGGAACGGACATTTCTAAAGACGCATATTTATATATAGCAATCTCTAAGCAGCGGGCAAAAATTGAAAAAAAAAAAATTATTT
>CABFOV010007553.1:14823-27813 GCA_902141375.1 Timema poppense
GTGGTTTTTCCTAAATGGTTTTCCACTCTCCCTTCACGCAAATGCGGGTTCACTTCCTCTAAATCAACATTCCCAATTCCTAATCCATTAGCGTAATTAGTACTTAAAGCGTATAACCAGAACGGGTAGTAAGACGCGGTGCTAAAAATTATATATATATATTGTGGCAGAGTATTTAAAGCGGTCTCCAGAGTAGTGTGTGAATTGATCTCAAGTTAAAAAAATAATAAAATGATATATTTTCTTAAATACCTATATATGTTATGATTTGTAGTATTAGGAGTCACCAAACTATATTTAGTATCTGCTTGGTTATTTGACCTACCTTGCTCAGAACAAGTGAAGAGAGTTAGTTGCTGGATATTCCTGTACTGGAAGTATTCTCTGGAGAACTGCAGAATGTCGTGATCAAGCAAACACGAGGAGAAACTGAAGATGACCACAAATAGAAGCAGCGCCATGACGGTATTGGTCATCTCGCTTTTAAAGACTGGGAGATTTGCTCAACCACAAATAAATTTTTTTTTTATAAAGATTAAAACAATTATTTACCTAGTTTTATCTAATATATTATCATTTGATTTAATAAAATACTATAAATATATAACATTCCTGACTAAGCCAAAATTATTCTACTAAATTGAGTTACTTAAACAAAGCAATCAATAAAATAAAAAAAACAATTTTTTCCTTCTTCTAAACAAAATGTTCTCAGTGTGTGGTCTAAGGAGAAGTAAATACTTGTAAGAGTAGAGAGAGAGAGAGAAAAAATTGTTCCCACATCTGTTCTTATTCCCAGATATATATATTTAAAAATCTACTTAAAATTCCACTTGCCTTCCGTGGACTTTTTGTTGTTGTTGTATGAATTATCGTTTAGCGTGTTTGTTTACTTCTTGTATGTGAATATACCAGGAATTAAACATTTAACATGTTCTTTTGTTGGATAATATCGACATTTCCTTTTTTGTATTTTGGATGAGAACATATTCTTCAACTTGTAGCTTGTAAAAGGTTTGGAGGAGGATCGTTCACTGGTTATGAATATGAATCACGTGACAGGCATGCGAAAGCTTCCAAACATATACGTATGAGAATAATAGTGTATTTCTTATCGTTTGAAAACAAAAACCTGCGAGAAGGAATAGTTTCTGTTTATAGAGAAAAAAAAAAAGTGTATGACAAATAAAATATAGAACGTATAGCATCGTATTTTATTCGATATTCTATTTAAAATGTTTTGCAATACATCATGTGTCATGTGACGTCACACCGCGTGCTGTGAATAAATTGAGCCTTCATTGAGATCAGTAAATATAAATATAAGAGAGACGATACATTTTTTTTTACTTTCTAAATTTCTGGCAAAATACAACAAATGGATTAAATAGTCAAGCTAATATAATTGTTAATTACGGTTTTAGCAGCATCTAAATATAATATTCTTTAAATTGAAAAATGACACTTGGTTCGATTCCCATTTTCAGGTGTCATTTTTCAATTTAAATAATATAAAAAATACAATTGCCTAGGTAAGGAACCATATTCTACTTGGTATTGACAGGTATAGTCTGATTTTCATAGGAAGCCAGTTATTTGAAGACTGTAAACTCATGTTGCCAAGATGACGTTGATAAAAATATTACAATGTATTCGTAATCTTGGTTCGTTTAGTTAATAATGTAAAATTAAATCCATTGGGAAATAGTATTGTAAACTTGTGATAACTGTTTAAATCCACCATTTAATTAATAAATCAAATGTATACGATGCCAGATTTTGGTGAATTTTAATCAATCCTAATAGTTGAAAGTGTGCTTTCTATAATAAAAATCGTTGTTTTGTTTGAATTTACGTGTTTTTTTTAAAACTTTTTACTTCAAGACTTACCAGTTGTATGAGTTTACCTTTAGGATTGGGGTGCAGATTGTAATGATAGGCTATTGTTTTGGATCCCTCTCATATATTTAAAAAGCCATGGATGAAGTGTATTTTTCTTTAATGTACTGAATATAAAATATCCTTTTAATATTTTATCCATGGAGAGTCACGCGTTTTTCAGAAGTAATTTAAATATATTGCACCATAAAACAGATTTTTCTTTCAAAGATCAACTCCGTTGTATCTATAAAAGTCATGTGACGTGCTGTCTCCCTCTACCCAGTAGGAAACCAGCCTTCAGAACATCAGGCTGCCAGGAGTTTTTCTATTAGCTAGTTTTGATACTGTTGACAAGGGGTCCAAGAGGCAAGGGGTAGGTCATATATAATCAGCTTGTGCGTATGAATCCAGATAGTGATACACAGAAAAACAGTTCGATTCATCAAGCGGCTCGTTAGTACGGTGTAGATAATATATCAGTGAAGCAGTGATATCTTAGTGATACACAGAAAAAGAGTTCGATTCATCACGCAGCTCGTTAAAGCAGTAAAAGAATATTTAGAGTACTGGTAATATAAGAGTGATATAACATTACATAGTACATAGGACACGGGACATTAAATATCACTGAAAAATAATCCGTAAATAATATAATTTAATATAATCTTCAGTACTGACGGTGTAATCAGTTAAATAAAACGTGTGCAACTTCAAAATTATTTCTCATTTCATAATTATAAGTGTCAAATATATTCAGATCCCATAATCGTGTGATTAAGTGAGCAGTAACGCATACACGCGTCGTCATCTCAATAAAGCCCCGATATCATTATAATTAGTGCTCAATCACAGGGCGATATCCCAATATATAAAAACCGTATCACTTCAATTGGTGCCCAACATGGGGCAATATAATTCAATATCATATAAATTGGCTCCCAACCGCGGGCCATCATTAGCACATACAACCGTAACACTTCAAGATCTAGCTCACCTTCACGTGGGGCACCCTGGGTGAAGCTAAAGAGCTAGAACAGACTATCCTAATGGCCTTCTGGCCATATTACGCATGGACAGTACCGTGTGTTGCCATGCGCTAAGTAAATAAATACATTAAGAGTTTGGCCTCAAATGTGGACTAGATGGTTACCACGTTGTCTCGTTATATGCATCCCAATCCAACCCAACCCACTTTGGTGGCCGCATGGTCTGACACGCTACTCTCGCAGTAAACTGGAATTCCGATGACAGGGAGCTTGAGGTTTGAATCTCGTTCGGGTGTACTGAGGGTGTTTCTTACAAAATTGTTTCCCACTTTCCCTCCGAGCAAACGTGGTCACACTTCCTACAACCATAGCCAATTCCTAAAACCGTTAGAGTAACTAAGCGTGTTACCAGAAGGGGTAGTAAAACGCAGTGGTAAAAAAAAAATCCCCTTTAAAATACTCTAGTTCTTATCCCTGTTGGGCTCAGTATATTTTAATATTCCCCTCATTTGAATATTGTGTATACCAAATAAAAGCATTGTTACGCATAGCATATGAAAGATAAAACCAGATATATTTGAAAATTTTGTATAAATGGAACTCAGAGTATAATTTATACTAACAATCTCTTGAGAGGAATTAATCTAAATGTCCTAGGCTCAACTTCCAGTTAGACCGCATCGGTGGGCATGTGGACTAAATGTCAAGCTCATGTAGTCTGATTCGCCTGTGATGGGAGGGCTGGGCTTCGAGTTCTGGTCAGATATACTGAGTGTTATTTTAAATAAATGATTTTTCGCTCTACCTCCATCAAATTCGAATAGATTTACTTTAACTTCTACCTTTTCATCCTTACCCCATTAATGTAGTTAAAATAGTGATAGCACAGACAAGAAATAAAACGTGACAAAAAATGGTTAAATAACTTTTCCTTAAATAAGTTTTTCTGGACTAACTGAAAAATAAAGAAATATCTTTAAGTCTTAGTGAATGTTCATTAGCTTATATCTATTTAGTTTTTTTAAAGATCTTGATCTGGTATTTTACTATAGCATCATAATTAATATCCGATAATTATCTCTTTTTACCTGAGAATATTTACACAAACAAAATAATAAATCACGTCTTTAATTTTAACAGTATCTCTTTTAATGTTTTGCTCTTCAAGTTTAGATATGAATTTATAAATAACATAACTAGAGTTAATATATCATATTTCTAACGTTTAACTACGGGTAAGCTCTAAATAATATTTTCATTGATAAAAAAATTGTAAGCTAAGCTTCCCGTTACAATTGGCATTGATGAGTCTTATAGGTAAGGTTTATTTTATGTTTAAAATAAATAATACAATTAAATGGAAACATTGCATAATTAATTCCACATAATATCATATTGTTTAGTTAAAATGTTAAGTTAATAGCCAAACTTTGTAGACCATGCTTATTTAAATAGTTTTTTATTTAAAGTTATCTTAAAATATAGGTACTCAATCTATATATAACTTTTAACAAATAGATTTAGATATACAAATAGAATCCACTCCAAAATTAAGACGGGATTTGGATCAAAGGTTTTATGCTATCAATAATTGTTATCCCTGCTTTACATAAATATTATTTCTTAATTGACAAAATATTTAGTACAATTTTTTTTTTAAAACACAGTCTTCCAGCAAAGACAAAATATCAAACTTTTTTAATTCTGAATAAAACAGCTCTTAATGACCTTGAAATATGTTGGATGTGACACATTCTTCTCCTTAGTCTTACTAAAGTAGGATTCCAGTGAGAATAAACTTTTAGAAAATACAAACTTTTTTTTTTGCTGCCAACATTAATAACTTCTCACTAAAATATTAATGTTATCTTATAGGTATTGATAATATCTATCAAAAAAACATGACCTGAGGTATGAATACATTAAGGTGAATCTAGTTACAAAAGTTACTAAAACAAATATCAAATACTCATATGTCAAGTCATGTGACCTTCTGCCAACGTCACTTTTAATAAATAATATCAATATCTTACGTATGAAATAATTATGATAATAATGTAAATTGAAATCAATGTTCACAGCAAAGAATTAAAAATATTGGTACAATGATCAGCACATATTTTCTGAAACAAAATAATACATATTTTTTGCAGAAACACTCCGCCAAAGAGCCTACATGTAATAATATACTCTGGTACAGAAACATTGAAGAAAACTATATATGAACACCAAACAATCGATTTTAAAATTCAGAGATCACCATTTTATATATATGTTTATAGGTAAGAAACTATTGGTTTTATAAAAATATATTTCAAACCAAGGATTTTTATTTTTAATAGTAATACAGCTTTACAATGATAGGTTATTTAGTATCTGAAATAGTTGCTGAAATATGATCAAAATTAGAAATTTAGTATTTGAAATATGATCAAAATTAGAAATTTAGTATCTGAAATAGTTGCTGAAATATGATCAAAATTAGAAATTTATTCCAATGTAAGTTAAAGTTATTGTCATTAGATAAGGATAGTTGCAATTTTTGTTTTTAGTGTTAAAAACATTGTATAGATATAAAATGTAATTAAAATCAATAGAGTGGATTTAGAGAAAATTGATTTGATCTCTTTTCCCCCCATTATGTAAGCTACCTTTAATTTTAGGATTAGTATATAATTCCAAAAATGCCTCAGGGGAACCCAATAAAACCCTATATGCCATGTTTTAGCACGAGTGTAAAAATGGTTTCGGCTCTTGTCTGATGTACAGAGAATCAGAAACGCGAAAACGACATTTCGGTCTCAGAGGATCGACATTTATCAATATCTTGAAATTAATTTGATTGAAGATGACAATACTTCTCTCTCCGAGTGATCGAGAGAAATTAAAAATATGTCTGTATTTTCTAAAAGAGGATTAAATCTAGAACGCCACGATAACTGCCCCGTGTTGTTTTGTAAGAGGAATCTGGTGGGGTTACAGGAGGGTTCTAGCCCACATGAAGATTCTCGACCTATCGCCCATCAGTCTTCTATGTGATGGTCAGGTAGCAACACCTTGTTGATCACATGGATGACGCCGTTAGTGTTAAGGAGGTCACACCTTGTCATCGTCGCGTCGTTCACCTTAACAAGTAGGAACAAGTCAGTATTAAAATAGGAACGTAGGGAAAGCGAGAGAAAGGTAAGTGATTTTGCAGGGTTTTTTTTAATAAAATCTTTTTTTGGTCAAAATTTATAGAATATTTCCTCAGTACTAACAAATAATTTTAAATTTTTTCACTTTGTGATATCAACAGTTGTTTAATATATGTCATGAGGATAGCGGAATAAGATGAGAAACTTTTTAGATGAGGGAAAAATATAGTCATTAAATTCTTGGACATCCTTGACAGATATTCAACAAATGTTGATATCACCATGAAACGAAAATTAAACTCTCTGTTCTACTGGAGTAGTATTTAATTTATTTTGACCAAATACATGTTTTAATATGAAAACTGTAAAAAAAAAACATTGACCTTTTCTAGCGTCTCCTTCATCCTCGACTTAAGGTTCATACAAAAATAAAGAAGACTACATTCTTAATGAATGCCAGTGCTGATCGGAATTAAAGTTCGATGCTTGTAGGTGTAGGCCTATACTTCATTATCCTGAAAACTATCAAACCTACCTTGCATTGTTCTACTATGATGCAGCTTACTCGATAAAGCCATTGTTTGGCCCGTCAATCTATTAAGAGAGCTCACCTTAAGCTTTCCATTCTTCTTGACGACGTCCACTACGTTCTGTCTTGTCTGAACATCGTAAAACAGATCTGACCTGAAGCCTTCAGAAGCGAACATGTCTTCTACAAGGTGGTTCTTAATCGTCTATAAAAGGGATTTAAAAAAATGCATTACATTAAGTAGAAAAATATACTAAATGAGCAGGTTATGCTTAAATTAGATTACTTCCTGAAAGAAACTCATGTAAATTATTTGCTGGTAGTTTTGAAATTAAGTGTTTGGAATTGTTGTACAGGGTGTACTTTGTACCCATGGTCACATATGCAGTATAAACATGGACAATGAATGCCAGAGATACCAGTAAGATGGAGGTCATGTGAATGGAGTCTGTGAGGAGCATGTTAGCTGTCCCGAGGAGAAACAGGACTAGAAATGAAGTTATCCGGGAAAGGATGGGGTACGAGGAGTATATAAGATAGTAGAGAAAGTAAGGTAGAGACGGTATGATCATCTAATGAGGATGATGGAGTACTTGAGATAGTAGAGGAAGCAAGACTGAGATGGTATGGACATGTAATGAGGATGATGGAGTACTTGAGATAGTAGAGGAAGCAAGACTGAGATGGTATGGTCATGTAATGAGGATGTTGGGGTACATGAGATAGTAGAGGAAGCAAGACTGAGATGGTATGGTCATGTAATGAGGATGTTGGGGTACATGAGATAGTAGAGGAAGCAAGACTGAGATGGTATGGTCATGTAATGAGGATGTTGGAGTACATGAGATAGTAGAGGAAGCAAGACTGAGATGGTATGGACATGTAATGAGGATGTTGGAGTACATGAGATAGTAGAGGAAGCAAGACTGAGATGGTATGGACATGTAATGAGGATGTTGGAGTACATGAGATAGTAGAGGAAGCAAGACTGAGATGGTATGGACATGTAATGAGGATGTTGGAGTACATGAGATAGTAGAGGAAGCAAGACTGAGATGGTATGGACATGTAATGAGGATGTTGGAGTACATGAGATAGTAGAGGAAGCAAGACTGAGATGGTATGGACATGTAATGAGGATGTTGGAGTACATGAGATAGTAGAGGAAGCAAGACTGAGATGGTATGGACATGTAATGAGGATGTTGGAGTACATGAGATAGTAGAGGAAGCAAGACTGAGATGGTATGGACATGTAATGAGGATGTTGGAGTACATGAGATAGTAGAGGAAGCAAGACTGAGATGGTATGGACATGTAATGAGGATGTTGGAGTACATGAGATAGTAGAGGAAGCAAGACTGAGATGGTATGGACATGTAATGAGGATGTTGGAGTACATGAGATAGTAGAGGAAGCAAGACTGAGATGGTATGGACATGTAATGAGGATGTTGGAGTACATGAGATAGTAGAGGAAGCAAGACTGAGATGGTATGGACATGTAATGAGGATGTTGGAGTACATGAGATAGTAGAGGAAGCAAGACTGAGATGGTGTGGTTGTGTAATGAGGATGTTGGGGTACATGAGATAGTAGAGGAAGCAAGACTGAGATGGTATGATCATGTAATGAGGATCTAGAAGAAGAGGATGCCAAAGATAATGATGTAAATGAAATATGTAGTAAAAAGACAGAAAGGGAGTTCAAGAAAGAGATGGAGAAAAAGATAACAGAAAATGTGTAAGTGAGGGGAGAAAAATTAAAGCAATTAAAGGGTAAATAATGGTGGAAGGACAAAGGAAGATAGAGGTGTTTTACTAAAGTGACCCGATTACATGACGGAAACAATTATTATTGATGATAAGTCTGCAATGTTATTCAGGATGAATTCTAAATTTTTATTCAAGAGAGTGATTGTCATCGTGGGCTTTAAAAATATACAGCCGAATAAACATAATAATATAATTTATTCCAATAACAACATGCTATCCTAGTTATTGTTCCACTTACCAATATAATTAATGAAATTGTATTTATTGAATTTATTATATCATCTTGGAATTTGATTTGACTCTCAGCAAAGAGAATTTAAATCTGTGCTTTAATACACATCAAATGAGCTTTCTGAAGTCTACCTTAAGAATAAGATGTGATATATATATTTTTTAAACCATAGTTGCGTGTTTGAAGACCTACTTTGTGTATAATCTAAATTATTTCCAGTCTATGTCAGAAACGTCCAGTAGTGGATTTACGAATAGGCCCAGTAGGCACATGCCTATGGCAGCAAATTTTAGGGCGGCAGATTTTGCATGGCAAAAAAAAAATCTCTGCCAGGTAAATTAATTTTATGGCTCTTGTGTGTGTGTGTGTGATTTTTGTGATGTGCCGTTTTCTTTCGTGCATTGAAGTTAATGAAGAAGTCGACACATATGGTGGAAGGCGTGGGAGTGATGACTGAGTCATACTCTCTCCTGCTACCCGCCTCCCCCCTTCCCTATGTCTTAAGGCCAGTAGTAACTACTTATTAGCAACAGGGTGGTGTGGCAGAACAATACAGGCACTAGCTTAGGAGACAGTAGTACGACATACAGAGTGGATACTAGTAACATCACTTATTCATGAGCAATCAGAAGCAATAGTGTTACTGTTGTATGGCAAGCTTGCCTGTGAATACATTAAGGATACACTAGTTGAAAACTTGAAGAGTTAATGCACTTAAAAGCTCATCTTCTAACAAACACTAGATTTAAGAAGAAAACTAAGTCCTCTTGAACTGTGTCAGTTTATACAAAAAGAGGAACTACAGATGAACTACCCAAACTTTGACATTGCCCCCCCAAATGTTTGGTGTTCACATGTACTTTAGCTTCTAACTGCACAGCAAAACGTACTGCACCTTCTCGTGACTGAGAACAGTAAAATATTATCTGCTTACCAATATGACAACAGAGGATCACCCTAATTCACCGGCAATCGTCTCAATTGAAGGTCAGTTTTATTTGTCTGGCATCATTGGCCAGTTTTCTCAGCAGAAATCAAGGCGAAAGAAATTATATACGATTTTATTATTGTTTACATGCATGCTAATAGGGCCCTTACATGATCAGTCAAACTGTCAGTAATAATAAAGTAATAATTTATACTTACAGGTTGACTGTTCATGTAGGGGCAGTACCGATGGACTGATGGCAGGACTGACTAAAATACTGATGTGATCCGAGTTTTCTGATTACGTCAGTATTAGTCCATCAGTCTTGCAAGTGGTGGGAGAGACTGACAATAAGACTGTCCATGTCTGCACGATCCTCAGTATTTCCTTCAGTCTCGGTAGCAAACATGGACGCGGAACAATCAGATGCGAGTGCCTCAGTCGTGTTTGCAGACAATGTGATGGAATGACCAAAGCATTTGGTGGTTTCAAGAGATTTAATAGAGCTCTATGAAACCATGCTAAAATTGTGGGACACCTCGAATGCAATTTACATGAATAAGAAAGAACAAAATACATTTGGCCTTAGATAAAGTTTTAGCTATATATGTAAAAATGAAACGAGACGCAAAACGTGAGGATGTAAGAAAGAAAATTTAATGTGTTGCGATCAAACTACTGTAGAGATCTGAAACAAGTTTTACAATCAAAGCAGTCAGGAATCAGCATTGACGACGTATAATAACCATCGTCCTGGAACTTCTATGTTATTTTATCATCCAATGACGCAAATACTGACCATGTATTGTCTCGTCATCTGATGCATACGGTCAGTCAGACTGTTAATCTTAGGACTGACAGTCTGACTGATCATGTAGGAGCCCTATAATATTTTATTCGTAGTAACATGTTCTACCGATTCCTAATGCAAACTTGATATTGCTAAATTTGGGTGTTGTGTTAGTATAAGAGTATTTATTTCAATTTGTAAGACTTTGCCACACCACAGATAGCACTTTTAAATGGTATATGTGTTTCGGTGCATGACGGCTGGAAGGGGAGATACGGGGCTTTAGAAGGGGCGAATTAAGGTAGAGAGGGGGGATGACAAATTATATAGTGCCTATCGGCGGCAGAGTCGTAAATCCGCCCTTGGGAACGTCGCTATTACCTTGGTAAGATACGTCGAGTCACCCATGATACGGTGGAGCCTGGCCGAGCCCAGTTTGTTGAACGCTTGGTCCGTAGGTACGAAGAAAGTGTACGAGCTCCCGGGTTTCTGAAGTTCCAGGGTCTGAGGGTTCTTCTCCATCACTTTCTCCATCGCCGTCAAGAAGATACTGAAACAAGTACAATGTTACAATGAATGATGGATTACCTGGAGTTTATCCCGACCACTCACCTGAAGTTCCTTCTGGATACTCCCCTGAGGTTACTCCTGACCATTCACCTGTAGATCCTCCTATCCACTCATCTGGAGTTCCTCCTATCCACTCATCTGGAGCTCCTCCTATCCACTCATCTGGAGCTCCTCCTATCCCCTCATATCAGGAGTTCCTCCCGAACACTCACCTGAAGTTCCCATCCTGTCGTAAGATGTCCCCGGCCGACGTGTTGACGGGGTTGAGCGCCTTGTTGATGACGTGAATGCACCCGTTCATCCCGTCAATGTCCGGCTTCTCGATCAGAGCGTCCTCTACTCCTATGGACTTGCGATACACTTGTAATCTCAGAGGGTTCTGCTCGTCCAACGACATGACGACCTGATCACAAGGACAGAGACATGTTGTACTGATGGGGCATGTGCACTTGTAGCCTGAGAGGACATGATGACACTGATCACAAGGACAGAGACATGTTGTACTGATGGGGCATGTACACTTGTAGCCTGAGAGGACATGACGACCTGATCACAAGTACAGATACACGTACTGAAGGAGCATGTACACTTGTAGCCTGAGAGGACATGACTACCTGATCACAAGTACAGATACACGTACTGATGGAGCATGTACACTTGTAGCCTGAGAGGACATGACGACCTGATCACAAGTACAGATACACGTACTGATGGAGCATGCATAGAAGAGATTGATTTGTATAACAATATCTGAAATAATATCTGAAAGGAAATGAGAGTTAAAGCTAAGTGAACAATTAATAGGAAATTAATATTAAAACATTTATTTAGTTACAATATTGAGCTCGCTCACGGAAGTTAATTCAGTAATTTATCATCTTTAACTAAAAAGAAGTGAACACTTTAAGATATTGCTCATTTCCAATCCCATTGAGAGTATCTTTGGAAAACGACAAACACAGTCAACAACTGATAACAACCGTAATACTAAAATGCTTAAATTAGGCATTAGAGTAAAAAGGGTGGTTAGCAAAATCGATCCTGACCATCAATGACAGCCTGAGTTTGATTATAACCGGATGCAATAGTATGGAATTTTTCCACCAACACATTGTTTGATTTTTTATTAACTGTTTCCAATATAATCCTATTTGGTTTATTTATAATTTATTTATATCATTTGTCTTATGTTAAGCGGGCCTTAATATGGTGGTGCCCAGAAAATAGCTTTACAGATAATAGCTTTAAAAAAAAAAGAAATCCCTTAGGTACAGGGAGTGTAGAAATAGTGTGGTTGTTCCATTGTAAAGATATATTTTGGACACCCTGTATTTCACTATACATCATTCTAACCTATTTCCCGTTAATTAAATGAATAAGTAACTTATATTAGTTCTGCCATTAGAGTGTGAGGTTGATAATAAGTATAAGTGAGATGAAAATAAGCTCCTAGCTCTGTTATTCTTATTATTATTTGACGTTGCATATTGTTAATATATTTAATTAATTAGATACCCACGTTTGTGTACGCAAGGTCTAGAGCATCACTCTTGAAAACGACTAGACTACCGATCACGGGTAGATTGGGGTTCAAATCATGGTCGATCATACTGAGGGTGTTTTTTCCTTTAATGTTTTATAGTCTACTTCCATACAAATGCGGGTACACTTAAGCTAAATTCAATTTTACTTATCTCTAATACAATGGAGTAATTAGTACACATGCATACGCATTTTTTTTCTATTTATTTGAGATATTTAACGTGCACTTTCTGAACCGACTGATTATATCAGCACACGAGAATTTCTATGAGCGAGAGCGAAAGGGCCTACCAATTTTGTTGGGAAATATATTTTACAAAAACTTCTAGTGTTCTTTTACCTGCCACGATCAACACGAGACCAACGGATTTACTTACCCTCAGAAGGAAGTTGTGCTACAGATTTTTTATCGCTCAAGAAAAATCCATCGACCTTGGTTGGGTTTGAACTCATGAATATCGGGTCTTGAGGCGAGCATTTTACCCTAAGACCACTGAGGGCGACTACAGTAACTCCATGGCTTCTTTGGTGCTGACTGACAGCTCACAGCTGACTTCTGACAGTCAACACTTAGGTATATACCTAAATTTTGACTGTCAGAAGTGACAGCTGCTAAACACAT
>CABFOV010007554.1:0-27811 GCA_902141375.1 Timema poppense
TGGTTGAGGGGACTGCTATCAGAGTCCCACAGTTGGCACAACTGGCGTAAATAACCTCTCGACGGTCACGAAGACGCGGGATACGCACGTCTGAAACTCTCGTGTATTTCAGCTCCTTGAGCCGGGAACAGCTTCAAACCCTGGTCTTCTTAACTCCTCACTTGACAACAGCTAACTTGGGATCACCCTGGTCTGATTCGATGGGCGTGGTTTTCCCGTTCTCTCTCCACACTCATGCGGTGACGCACAGTTTACGTGGGAGTAAAGTGATACGTTCTATTTTCTAGGAAATATCTTTTTAAAGACAGATATTTCTTTCATATGTAAAGCTTGTCAATAGTTTTGTTTCTATTTAGTCCCTCGACATGGTGAGATCACAATCACTTGTATCAATCTATCCAAGCAAAGTGGTTGTCTCTCTTGAATCCAGCTCGGAGCGAGAGTGAATCCCGTCGTTTTGTTCTTTAATCTTGCCCCAGAAGAATCCTTCACGTTGAAAGAATAACTTAACAAGATAAATAGATACTAAATAGTGTCTTGTTTGTTGGTAACACTGATTGGACAATCCTGTGAAACGCATGCATGTGAATCCCGCGTGTTTCCGCTTGATGAAGTGTGTCACGACACGCAAACCTGTTTGTACCTCTCTGCTAAGAGTCTGGTTTTTCATCAGGCGCATGCGCCAAAGAGAAAGCACCGACAAAAACGCTGCCAAACCACCACTTTCTTGCCACTTGTCGTGAAATGTTTTAATTGGGGATGGGTGCGTTTAGTTTTGCTTCCTTAAAAAAAAAAATTTTTTTAAACGCGCTTAATGTGTTCGGTTGTGACGACACCTATTCATAGTAGACTCGCGTCACGTGAACACAGTGACTTATTTTACACCGTACTTCTAGTTTTACTGTATTAATGTCATGGAGTTTATACTTTATCCGAATGATTTGATATCCTTGAAAACGTGTCCTGCATAGAGAAATATATTTTAAAACATACAGTACCGGTAACGCAAGAAAGTGTGTAACTGCGTCCTCTTTCAGGTTATCTATATTCTTTGTGTAGGATATTTCGTTGCAGTCACGCTGGCAGCAAGTAAGAGATTATTTTTTTCAACCTTCTATGATAAATAACAGGTCACAAAGGTAACCGTAGTCTGCCCCTATTAGAGAGATGACCAGTTACCCTAACTGTATCCATATTCAAAGGTATGTCAATATAATACCAATTATGTTCATTAATGTGAGAATCTAGTGAAATAAGAAGTTGGTTAAAATCAAGTAGGTGATTCGCAAATATATAATTCGTTTATTCTTACTTTGTAGGATTACATTATGGCTAGCTTATTTGAAAGGGTCACAGTGTAGAGTACATTCACCACCCGAATTTATCTGGATGAAAGCTCAAAAAGTTACTAGAATAGTCCTTAATGTATTCCTACGCTAACAGCTGACAGCTGACACTTTGGATAGCTGTAATGAAAACATAATGGTATTGCATTAATGTTTTAGTTTACCACAGTAACTTAGGTCCATATTATTTATATTTATTTGAGATTGGACACAAAGCTTATTTATCGTTTTATCCCACCTAAAAAATTATTATTCACAGCACTTTCACAAAAGATCTAATATAGCTTCAAAATGGTGACCGATGAATTTAAACCATGTGATTGATCATGACGCAAACAAGTTCTTTACAATGGTGCACTCACGCAGTGTATAAAATATTTTATTTAGTTAAATATTTTGAAATAAGATAACATGATCATAAAATAATGTATATATATAAACTAATTATTTTCTATTTTCCAATTAAATGCGTTGCCTCTATTAAAATGTGTTAATGTATGCACTATATTACACATTATACATTCAAAAAGTTAAAATAAGTAGGTACTTTTAATAATTATATTTTAAATATTGCTTCGGAATGGATAGAAAGAAATGATTAAAAGTAATAAAATAATGTGAAAATCTTTTAAGTTTAAAATTTAGCATGTGATTAGAAAAAACTTTTCATTTATAACAAAACAGTGATCTTTTTTTACATGTGTTAACAACCCAAAACCTAGACATATTATTTTTCAACTGTAACTCGGGTAAAAAGCTGTGGTAAACAGACTCTAGCCTATCAAGGTAAGACAGTTTGCTCTGTTTGCTTCCTCTCAGAATAAACGAAGCCGACATCGCGAAGATAAGCTTGAGAGGATGGGAAGCGTTCACAGACTAAAAATAGTAATTTTTCTTGTAACAATCAAAATATGTGTAACATACTAATGAGTATTCTCACAAATTGAATACCAAAATAGCTTGACTGTTTACATAAGGAAACTGTATTCTATCTTTACAAATATTTGAAATTTACATATTATCAAAAATATTTATTAGCCTTAGAAAATATTTATTATGTATAAATATATATACTTATGATAATATGACAGATTTCATATCATTCTAGAATTTAAATAATCCGACATTTACCAACCAAATAAAAATAAATCCAAATAATTTAGATATAAAAAGACACGGTTTATCCTGACAAATCACACGCGTATTCATCTTTTAAATTATGCCATAATGGAATAATGCAAAGCAAGCGTGCTACTTCACAGGGTAACTGAAGGGTATATCTATCTATTTTTAATTTTATATGTATGACTTCTTGGCTATTACGAGGTTAAAGCACAAGGCTAGGCGACCAGTAAAAAAGAAAGCTAAAATTCAATATGGCAGTATAGTTGAGGTTTTGTACTATTATTGATAAATACTTTCAAGTATACTTTATTTAGTGTAGTTAACAGTTATTTAATTTCTTGTGCACATGAGTTATGAGACTCGACTTAAACCTTTCCATGTATTAGGACGACGGCTGGATATGTGGTTCACTGGTAAAAGTGATCAAGAAAGCCAGAAGGAAGCATTGTTTAGTGATCTCATGTCAGAATGTAAACTTGCAAATCCAGGAGCCAGACTATCGTATCCATTAAGAAGACGTTTAGAACCTTTTCCTCGCGAAGTGAGAAAGGAAATAGCATCCTGGGTTAAAGATGGTTGTGCACCTTTATTCATTGCCTGCAAACGAGGGCACGTTGAAATAGTTCAGTATTTGATCACTGTATGCAACGTCGATCTAGAACAGAAAGGGCTGTACGAGGTCCCCGACGATCGTTCGGTACATTTAGTAACGCCCTTGTGGTGTGCGGCCGTGTCGGGCAAATTACCGGTGATAAAATGTCTGGTGGAGCACGGGGCGGACGTGAATGCGACCTCGGACACTGGTTCGACTCCTGTTCGCAGCGCTTGCTTTATGACACATTTAGACATCGTGGCTTATTTGCTGGAAAACGGCGCCGATGTTCTCCGCGCTAATTACAACGGGGGTACTTGCCTGATCAACTCTGTCCAGAGCGTCCACCTGTGTCTGTGCTTGCTCCAACACGGGGCCTCCGTCAACACCTGCGACATCCAGAACAAGACCGCGCTGCACTACGCCATTCAGGAACACCGCTTTGAAACAACCAAACTCCTGTTGGAGCACGGAGCCGACCCTCACATCCGCAGTCGGTACAACGACGACGCGCTCCAGACGGCTTGCATCAAAGGGGCCAGTCAAATCTTTAACTATCTCATTACCAACGTAAGCTACCCTCCCGAGCAGCTGGCCAACGCTCACGAGCTGATAGGATCCACCTTCCTCGACGAGCACAACGACACCGCCACCGCCATGAGCCACTGGTACATCGCGACACAGATACGGCTCTCCTTCAGCTCCCCGGAGAGCGCGTCTCTCCCCAAGAAACCAGCCGTTCCTCAGCGAGCGGCGTTCCGAAACGCCGTGGAGTTCAACACAATGGAGGAGTTGAGTAACGTGTCGCTCGACGTCGATGCGATGAGGATGCAGTCTCTCCTGATCTGCGAGCGGCTGCTCGGGGCCAATCACAAGGACACGCTGTTCAGGCTGATGTACCGCGGGGCCTCTTATGCCGACGCGCTCCGATACCAGCGCTGCATCGATCTGTGGCGCCGAGCGCTGGAGATCCGAGTAGAGAAAGACACAGTAAGACCAACTTGAGATTATTTCCCTAAATTGATAGGAAAATGAGAGCTAGCTTGCAAGTTTATCAAGTTTAGGAGCCTGTTCGACTGCCTCCATGCCACCTCATTCTTGGGGAACTACTAATTTTAATATATTCTCTAAATCAGGGGTCTCCAACCTTGTCGGCTTGCAATATTGTACTAACGTTATTCGTATTAGCTCATTATTAAACTCAACCAGGTATGCCCACTAAGTTTGTCTCCGACGGGTGAAATCTCACATTTCTTGTGAAGTATTTCTTTGTACCAGGAGGAAGCACGATTTATCTTGTTTACAAGAAATGGTTTATTTTTTTGGTTAAAATTACATTTGTATGAAAACGTTATCTTCACATAAAAAGCAAAAACTGTTTATAAAATAATGTAAATAAACCATGTACGGCATTTATTTTATTAGTTGATTATGTAAAGTATATTTATATTTATCTGTAATTTTTTTGTCTTGAAATCCTATATTCCATGAGCCAGCGCCGCAAAGAATACTACCCCGGGTTGAAGGCCCCTGCTCTAAGTTATACCACGGCGCTGAAAGCGTGCAGCACTAATCTTAGTGCTCCACTTTCCATATTGGACAATCCACAATGTTGAGACTGTTTCAGATCCTGTACAACGACACGTGCTTCACAGCGCAGGCGCTAGTGAGGCTCTTTGTCGACCTTAACGAGAAGAACCTGGATGTGGTGGAGATGGCCGGGCGGGGCGAGACGGAACCTCGGTTCTCCGATGTGGCCGCAACTTTTGAGCTCCTCGCTGGCCAAATTGTGGATGTGAGACATCTCCTCGAGGTAATCACACCGACAAAAATTGGGGGAAAGTCAACATAGTTATTTTCTTCCAAACACCTCTTTTAAATCAATAAACGCTAAGCGTGTACAAAGTTTTGAAATTTCTAATGCAAACCTGAATCTAGAAAAATTCCAAATCTTGATATTTGAAAGATTTAAATTGTATTTGAATAATGTAACTTTGTAAAGTAGTTACCAAAGATTCATTATTTGACTCGATTGTATAAATATTTCAATCTCTTGATGTTTATATTTCAGTTACAAGCCTATCTGGACACGAGCCACTTAACCCCCCCCTTATTTTTTAATTGGTCTCAATAAAAGAAAGTATATTGTTTGTTCTAGTATTTTACTTAGATTTGATAACATTTCATTTTAAAATCATCAGTTTCCTGGTCCTTTCTCAAACATAAGCCTCTCCATTGACTTCTGTCCTCCCAATCCCTTCCTCCACTCCACTCCACCTGTCCCTGGGTCTTCCTCCACTCCACTCCACCTGTCCCTGGGTCTTCCTCCACTCCACTCCACCTGTCCCTGGGTCTTCCTCCACTTCACTCCACCTGTCCCTGGGTCTTCCTCCCCCTCCTCTCTCCATCTTTGTCACTCACAGCCTAATCCTCCCGCATGTCTGTATCCTGCCAAATCTATCAGGTGATAACTTATCAACCAAATGTCTATCAGGTGATAACTTATCAACCAAATGTCTATCAGGTGATAACTTATCAACCAAATGTCCTGCGCAGGTGCGACCAGTTCAGAAGCGTCAGCAGGAGAGTTTTGACCGAACGCTCAAGTGCATTGCGCACCTTATCTACTTGCTGGTGGAGACCGCTCAGTCCCAGTCCCAGAGAGAGGAAGTGCACCGCATGGTGTCCAAGCTGCTCCGACACAACGTGCGCTCCGCGTCCACCGGGGACACCTTGCTGCACCTGTGCGTGTCTTGCCTCAACACCATCAAGAGCTCCTACTTCAGCGATGATAACCAGGTCTCGCGCACGATCTTTGTGTTTTATTGTTAAGTTGGCTGCTTGTAAAATGATTAAATTATAAATACTCAGGCTGAAATTTAATTGCTTGAATTGAGGAAATGTTGTGATATTTCTTATTGACAGACAAGCAGACTAAATATTGAATGTGAATATATAATATATCTTTTGGAAGAAGAGGGTAGAAAAGAACGAACACAACACAGTTCATACTTTACACTGCTGCCACTGGATGGGGTGAACTGTGTTCTTCTCGGGACATAAGGGGTATCCAAAATGTAAATAAGGTCTGGCGGGAAGATGTGTGTCGAGATTGACGGGTGACTTGTAAATAACGAGGACTTGTGTTTGCTCTTGCTCAGCTCATCTTCCCCAACTTGGATGTAATTCGTCTACTTCTGGAGTGTGGGGCCAGGGTGAACGCCCGCAACGAGTCACGCTCGACACCCCTGCACATCGCAGGCACCCCCTACAATTTCCACACGGACGTGAGTACGATATACAAGGTCAACTTTCAAACCAATATAATTACATTTGTGAACGTGACTGTTTTGTAAATAATAAACTTCTTTACGTCTACTTTTCTTCAACTTGCCTTTAACTTTGATAAAAAAATTAATAAAGAGAAGATAATATGGAAATATTTGTAGTAAGTGAATTATATTTTGTGATGATAATAATTGGATTTATCGGATTAGAATGAAATATTACAATCAAATGTACTATAAGACATTTTAAAAATATTCAAACCTCGAGAATTGTTCATAGGCATATTGAGTTCCCGTCGAATGGACCACCTCCATTTGAAGACATTTATACTCGACCTGATTCTTTCAATCGCCATCAAACCTCACACAGAGGAAACATTCTTTTGCCCGAGTTGGAGCAGTTTTTAAACTTTTCAAACCCCGCACGAAATATGAACATTGAAAGGAGAATAATGAACGTTGAGGTACACAGTTTTCTGGTGTTGAGGCCTCGCACCTCCAGCCTCCTCTAGAGGTACACAGTTTTCTGGTGTTAAGGCCTCGCACCTCTAGCCTCCTCTAGAGGTACACAGTTTTCTGGTGTTGAGGCCTCGCACCTCCAGCCTCCTCTAGAGGTACCCAGTTTTCTGGTGTTGAGGCCTCGCACCTCCAGCCTCCTCTAGAGGTACACAGCTTTCTGGTGTTGAGGCCTCGCACCTCTAGCCTCCTCTAGATAATCAATACAGTGGAGATGGGCAAGAGACCGACATTGTCATGCGGTGTCCCATATTCATACTAATCACGGGGGATGCACAAATGTACCTACACTTGTAACCTGGTTCCAGTTGGTGCAACTGCTGCTGGACTATGGGGCCCACATAGACCAGCCCAACAAGTCTGGGGAGTGTCCCGGTTCCCTTATCGCCAGGAACCCGCTCAACACGATCAACCTGATGAAGCATGTGTCTCTGCGTTGCTTGGCTGCGACCTCCGTCTGCAAGTACAAGATACCTTACAAGGGGCAGATTCCCGTCACGCTGGAGGCTTTCGTCAAGTTCCACGAGTAGGCGCAAGGTATGTCTACTGTCACGCTGGAGACGAGTAGGCGCAAGGTATGTCAACTGTCAGACTGGAGGCTTTTGTCAAGTTCCACAAGTAGGCGCAAGGTATGTCTACTGTCAGACTGAAGGCTTTTGTCAAGTTCCACAAGTAGGCGCAAGGTATGTCTACTGTCAGACTGGAGGCTTTTGTCAAGTTCCACAAGTAGGCGCAAGGTATGTCTACTGTCACGCTGGAGACGAGTAGGCGCAAGGTATGTCTACTGTCAACTGGAGATGAGTAGGCGCAAGGTATGTTTACTGTCAACTGGAGACGAGTAGGCGCAAGGTATGTCTACTGTCAACTGGAGATGAGTAGGCGCAAGGTATGTCTACTGTCAACTGGAGATGAGTAGGCGCAAGGTATGTCTACTGTCAACTGGAGACGAGTAGGCGCAAGGTATGTCTACTGTCAGACTGGAGACGAGTAGGCGCAAGGTATGTCTACTGTCAGACTGGAGACGAGTAGGCGCAAGGTATGTCTACTGTCAGACTGGAGACGAGTAGGCGCAAGGTATGTCTATGGACACCAATATTGAATACAGGGGTTTCACAAATTTCTTAATCCTCTTACCCCCAAATATTCTTAAGATAACATGTAAGAGAACGCTTGGTGTTTTTACCAAATCAACCAAATATTGCTGCAGTTGATATGTTTCATACGTGTTAACATCATTTGTTGAATAACTGTCCTCGATATCGCACAGGAACCTGTGAAATGAAGAGGAAAGGTCCTCGTCTAGAGTTGATATTACCATGTGTGGAACAAAACGCTGAGCAACGTTGGATTTATTTTGGACCAAAGATTATGTTTGTAATAAAATGATAGAAGTAACTAATAAAATGTTGTGTCCACAGGTATTTGTCGAGTCGACCAGGTGAAGATGTAATCAACACGTTAGAAGGATAACTAACTCTCTTATATACGTTACACTGTAGAGCGTAGTAATCGGGTGTTTGGATGTCTGCTGTTACAATTATCGGGGAACACAATCACTTGGAGGTTGTAATTGTTTGTATTTATGATGGATGGATGGCTAACAATAATCAACCTTGTCAATGTAGGACCATTAATGTGTACAACACTAAAAAATATCTCATCCTGGTTTTCTTTGCGCCGATTATTTAATTCAAACCTTGGTTCTCAAATGTTCATTATTTACAAACTGCATTCAATATATTTGTACAAAACTAAATGTGTAAATAGTGATAAAAAAAACTTTAAAAACAAGTCATATTTATTTTTGTAAGATCTAGGGGTGTGAGAAACTTCTAAAAACTCGAAGCCAAATCGAATCTCGGTGTACTTCGTATTCGATTCAAACCCAAATTTGGCTTTGTCTGCTTTTCAAAGTCTAGTGATTATATCACACTAGTGTGTTAGTGATAAGCCACAAATATTAGTGTTGGGAAAAAATAAATGTAATATTTAGTTTGAGGTTAGCTAAATATACTCAAATGTCAAAATTAAATAGAAAAATATTCGGCTTTGAGAATATTTCCCATATTCGACTCGACTTCACTTCGAACCAAAAAAAAAAGTGGACTTCACACACCCCTAGTAAGATCCCTAGAAAACATTCACTATTTGCCAACTTAATAAAATGAAAAGGCAAAATAACTAATATATAATGATTACAATGAATGTTAACCGTTTTGACACCGACAGACCAGAAGCACTTCATGCGATAGTTCCAGATCTATACGAGCTCCCCCAGCTGCGTAGGGGAGATCTTACTCACCAATATATTACCAAGTCCCTGGTCTCAATCTTAGATAACCTTCCAAGCAAGCCAACTCACACGAACAATAATATAAACACCCCAAGAGTGGAGACAGACAGACAGACAGACAGACAGACACATGTTTGGACACTACCTACCTCGAGCCCTTCTATGCTCCCTACATGATTGTTTGTAACATTCCAGTCTGATAGGATAAATCCAGTTAGAGGGTGATCTAGGGGTAAGGTGTCAGACTTCTGTTCTGGTGGTCCAGGGTTCAATCCTCGGTCTCGGTACAGATTTATCTGATTACCAAACTCTTCCTTCACCTCTGACAAGACATCTTGTAAATGTGGTTCGGATTCCACGTTAAACTGTAGGTCCTCCATTTCATCCCACAATCACCCTACCATTACACATTAGCGTAAGTGCGTATAACCCGAACGGGTGGTAAGACACGGATAGCAAAAGGAAAACTAAACTATTACCGGTAAGTGAAATGTAAATAAGAAATCTGGAGGGACAGAGGAAAATGTGTGAAGAATCCATTGAACAAAGGAGACTTCTTCTCTTCTGTCTTAGAAGTAACAAACACAAATAGAGTAATATTTTGGTGGGGCAGCAGGTTTGAACGTCCTGGTCGTGGGTACCAGTATGGATGGGTACAGGTTTGTCCGGGTCTTTGTGGTTTGTGTCAAAATGATGTTTAAAAGTAAAATGGAAACTGGTATCTTTTTTTAAACAATGTCAAAGCTTTACACACTGATATATATATATTCTCCCGAGGAGGCTAAACACTATATGATACCAAGATGTACACAATCAGCAAGGAATGTTTGCGCACAATTCTTTTATCAGGAGATTACTTTTTAAAACTATGGATTATTTATTATTTTCAAACTCATTGTACAATATATTTTAGTTGACATACAAAATTCCTACTGATAATAAATATACTTGTATGAATGTATATAAAAGTTCATGGACAGAATAAAATATGTACAAAGTATAAAATTTGATCTATTATTCACTTTCAACCGATTGTAACAGTTCAATATCCGGGTGCTACTGTAAAACTAGTGGTAGGAGGCGAGTCGCGCACAAGGTGAGCAGCAGAGTCCCAACGTGGAGCCCCATGGATGCACCAGTGCTGGTTCTAGCGTAGCTGTCCACCACGTGAATCTTCCAGCCCATGTTGGGGTGTGTGAAACTGTTGTAGTACACAACATCTGGCCAAGTTGTGTTCGGAGTCACTTTCAAGATGGCCGCATCCCCTGGAAACAAAACACAATCGTCCTCCTTTGCTCTATTATGATTATTATTATTATTAACTCCACGTCTTACTACCCGTTCGGGTTATACGCACTTACGCTAATGTGTAATGGTAGGGTGATTGTGAGATGAAATGGAGGACCTACAGTTTAACGTGGGATCCGAACCACGGTGGAGGCCTGGCATTCCCCACATTCACAAGGTGTCTTGTCAGAGGTGAAGGAAGGGTTTGGTAATCAGATAAATCTGTGCCGGGACCGAGGATTGAACCCCGGCCGCCAGCGTAGAAGTCTGACACCTTACCCCCTAGACCACCAGGTCACCGCCCCCTCCTTTGCTCTAGTCCAAACAAACGGTTACTCGTCTTTCACTACCGTACAACATCTTGTGACGAGTATTTAGATTGTTCTCACCTTCTTCGCACGTGTACAGGAGAGAACGGTTGAACTTCTTGAAGGTTGGGTAGTCGTCGTCGAGTCGTCGGTCCTTGTCGTTGTGTTTGCTGATGCAGAGAGGTCCGGCTAAACAGAGAGTTCGCAACCTTTCATTGATCGCCAGGATGGACAGAGAGATACTAGCGCTACCATAGTTCATCTCGAGGACACACCTGCTGTGGGTTTAGGTTGCCCCCTCCTGGTGAACTCCACGCCTGCCAACACTCGAACCTTCTGCTGCACTTCCTCGGAGAGCATGTCAAACCCTCCGTGCGCTTCGTCCGTGATTATGAAGGGGTGGTAATACTCGGCGCTGTGAGGGTTGTTCCCGCCGTGGATCTTGAATGAGTAGGTGAGACCTCGCCTCAACCAGATCTCGGGGGCGAGCAGTCCGTTGATGTACCAGACAAGGCCGGTTGTGGTCATCCCTGGAGACAGACTCGCTTCATTTTAATAATATTCACTAAAAGTAAACAAACAAAACATACCAACAAGAATCACTAATATTTGCCCACGTACCAGTGATTCCCTGATAGCCTCTTCTGCCTCCAGATGGCCCCAAGGTCGCAGTAAAGGTCCTGATCGTGCGGTCAAATATCTCACCCGCTTCCCACGTTTCTCTGTGAAAAATGTTTTTAAATCTCAACCTCAAGTCTTGGTAAAACATTCCTGTTTCTGAACTGAGAACATGCTATATAACATCCCTGTTTCTGAACTGAGAACATGCTATATTATATCATGTGGGTTGAAAGGGGTTATTAGACCACCACACCTGACTACATGTACAAACAAGCCAATGTGAAGGTTGAATTAAGAGGAAGTGGGGCAAGTCATTTAGTAAGAAACACCCCAGGTAGATCTTGTCGTTGTTGATCGGCCATCTGTTGTACAATTCACAGCAGCACGTCGGGCTGCTCTCAGTTTAATACAACATCGATAAAATACCGCAACTAGTTTGATATTAGTGATGAAGACACTAAGGCTAGAGCATGTGATACGTTATATTGAGCTCAGTCCCAAGCTACGTTGGCACATTAGTCCTTGTAGGTCTGTTCCGAGAACACTCAAATCCCCAATCCCACAATATTAGAAATATTCAACAACAATCTCGAATACAGTTATGAAGATATTGACTTCATAAAACAATCTCAAGAAAGTTGTAAAGAGACTTGTGTCGGTGGGAGAGTAAAAAGAGATGTTTGTTGTTAATCACAAACAATTGGCACTCTAACAAATATATATTTGCAGATGACACTCTGATAGAGTGCTTGTGTACATATAGAACATACATGCGTTATATCACACATATCGTTAGTTGGGGAATATCCCGCTACTCACCGAAAGCTCTCCTTGGACCGAGTGAAGGCAAAGCAGTCGCTGCTCTGCTCCTTGCGGTTCAACTCCAGCTTGAGGTTCCATTTAGGGTACATGTCATGGAACATGGGTTCCTTGTTGTGGTTCAGTTTCCCCACGGCCCACACGACGTATGACCAGCCTTGTGTGCGGTACTCCTGGTCCCCTGGGTCGGCTGACATTCACACACAAACACCAGTCATGTGCCATGGCAACGCACACATCATAACAAGGTGAGCTAAACTAGGACCACAGTGGTCCACTACCGGCTCGCTAGGCCTGTCGTAGCTTCATACACCTTATAAATTGTAATATTACTTAAAACACTAGGAGAGGCACAACAACCAATCCCCAGAACATTAGTAGTTAGCCAACGCACAAGTCGTGTCGAACTAGACCACCGAGGATGGGGAGATCGAGGTTCGAATCTCGGTCGGGTGAACTGGGAAGTGGTTTTCCACTCTCCCTCCACGCAAATGCTGGTTCACTTCCTCTAAATTCAACTATTCCAATTCCTGTTCCATTAGTATAATTAGTACTTAAGCGTATAACTCGAACGGGTAGTAAGACTTAGTGCTAAATAAAAAAATAAATTTAAAAAATCACTCTGTGAAGATAATCCCACATTTCACGAATGAGAGATTTTTGGGCCATGCCGGGAATTGCACCCGGGACCCTTAGATGAGTAGAGACACACGCTAGCGGCTGAGCTAACATGTCTCGTGTTTACAGTAGTGATAGGTACCACCAAATGCAGAACGCTCACGAATGATGCGCGCTAAGCCTGATAGTAAAAACCTGTTAATAGGATCGTACACACTTTTGAAAGTATCGTTAGTGAAGCCAGCTCTACAGCAAGGAGGGGTTCAGTGACCCGGGATCTGAACCCCCCACCACCAGCTGATAACAACTCACCGGATATGAGAGTACGCCTGTACGTGATGATGTTGATACCGTTCTCCCGCACGGCCGTGTGCAGCTGGTTGCTGTCGAAACCTCCCAGTAACATGTCCTTGCAGACCCCTTTGTACTGGCCCAACACTTTCACACACTGGCGGACACACATCACACACGTCATGGCCCTGTCATGTAACTTCACACCTCAACTCCGTGCGTCATTACCGCAGTTCAAAGGAGTGTAGGAACATAGCAACGTCTCCATACGAGAGTAATAGAGGTACGCACCACAATACCAACATATGAAAATGTTACAACATAATCTCGATATGAGATAATTAACAGGAGTCTCTCGAGAGTGAGACAAGTGGAATTTAAAAGATTTGTCTGGCTTGTAAAACTTAGTAAACAAATAACCGACCAATAAAAGATGAATGGGCGTACTTGTGACGCTCCACCAATTACTACGATCATCGTCAGAAAAATTCCACAAGGTCAACTTATATTTAATCTTCCCCGAACCAATCAGTCAAGACAAGTTTGAATGCAATAAATATATACTTTTAAAACTCACCTATTTAGGTACATAAAATGATAATCGAAACTTAAAAATGTTCTAAGAAGAACGTGAGACTTGTATATAACTTATTTAAGATAAAATATATTTTGATTCATTTACAATAATAATATTAACTAGCATGTACCAAGTGCACATTTTGTAAACCCCCTCCAGACGAGTCGAGAGAGGAGTAACCAGGAGACTCCAATTGGAGCAAACAACAAGGTTGGACTTGTCGACGCCAAGAAACTGACAAACTCGAGCTTACGTCAGAGAGTGACGCATTACCAGGTAAACTTCAGACCCAACTTACCGGAGCCTTGGCTGTAATATTGTAGTCCAAAGCGTACCCCAGATACCCATCAAGGTACGCAATGGTAGCGTCTGAACCGACCATTTCACTCTTGTCCGTAGAACCGCTCAAACCAAAAGCCATGTAATTGTCCTCGGCTGAAATAAATAAAGACATCCTCAATCCGTGTCCTTGTCTTCTTGAAATAAAGGATGCTAAGACAGTGACCGATAACATCTTGCTTTCTAATGATTCACTAATTCATTATCATGAACAGCGAATCCAGACCATAGGAAATATAGTGCGTTGTAACTAACTTATTGCTAAACGTGAGTTTTATAAAGCGCACATACATCAGCCAGACAATTGCTCCCCCACAATGCAACACTCCCCCAGCGCAGTTCACTCACCAACCTGTCCAGCAAGCTGTATCGTTATTTGAGGTCCAAATATTTCCCAGCCAACCTGCAGGTCCTTGTGGAGCTGAACACAGTTTGGGAGACTGTTTTTGTGTGGCTGGAACACACAGTAGAGAGTATTAGAACACTCGTAGATTGTTCATGAACAACATCCTACACACTCAATCAAGAACTATCGGAAAGTTACACAATCAAATAGGCTCACTCACAGCCACGTCTCACCTAGTCTCACAGGGTCTCACAACCACGTCTCACAGGGTCTCACAGCCACATCTCACAGTGTCTCACAGGGTCTCACAGCCACGTCTCACAGGGTCTCACAACCACGTCTCACAGGGTCTCACAACCACGTCTCACCTGGTCTCACAGCCACGTCTCACAGGGTCTCACAGCCACGTCTCACCTAAGTCTCACAGCCACATCTCACAGGGTCTCACAACCACGTCTCACCTGGTCTCACAGCCACGTCTCACCTGGTCTCACAGCCACGTCTCACCCGGTCTCACAGCCACGTCTCACCCGGTCTCACAGCCATCTCTTAGGGTCTCTTGGACTGTACACTTACATTATTACAGTATTGAAACTATCCTGGTAGAGTAAGGAAGATGGGATTGAGAGAAAATATACCCGAATTTGTGGAATGAGAGATTGGGAAGATATTTATAACAACTCCTTCAGTTTGTCATTGACAAACCAGACTAAATGAGACTGCATGCGAGACTATCTCTGATTGGGTCATAAGATAAGTGCTTTAATAACATTTCTGTTTGGACTCGACACTCACAATAACCTCCACCAGGGACGGAGGGACATTCAGACCGTCAGGAATTATCACAGAGCCGTAGTTCTCTTTGGACTCGACACTCGACACTCACAATAACCTCCACCAGGGACGGAGGGACATTCAGACCGTCAGGGATTATCACAGAGCCGTAGTTCTCTTTGGACTCGACACTCGACACTCACAATAACCTCCACCAGGGAGGGAGGGACATTCAGGCCGTCAGGAATTATCACAGAGCCGTAGTTCTCTTTGGACTCGACGTCAAAGACACTGAGCCAGTCGATGTCGAAGATAGTGAGCTCGCCGGGTATTTCCAGAGTAACGTCCTCCTTGGTGTACCCTCGGAGCGGGTCCAAACTGAGGACAAAGAAACAACAGTCGTATGTGTTGTTATTGGTAATATGTGATGTATGAACATATGACAGCTGTCAGATAGGTTCTTCTTGTGAAAGTTGGACTGTATTTAGGTGAAATATTTTCAGCACAAGTTACTTTTAAATAGCTCTTTATAATAAAATATTCAATAAGCCTGGCCACAACTTAACCTAATGACTCGCTTTAAGGCTAGGCTGGTTTATTATGAAGTGTTACTCACTATCCATGTTCATCTGGTACTTTACTGCCCTTGGACGAAGGCTGAGGACCCACGCCAATCCAGAAGTGTGTGTCTGCAGACAAACAGAGGTGTTACAATCCAGGAGTGTGTGTCTGCAGACAAACAGATGTGTTACAATCCAGAAGTGTGTGTCTGCAGACAAACAGATGTGTTACAATCCAGAAGATGTGTGTCTGCAGACAAACAGAGGTGTTACAATCCAGAAGTGTGTGTCTGCAGACAAACAGGAGAGGAAAAGGCTATATCTACAAACAGATGTGTTACAAACACACGTGTCAAACCTTTGCCTCGACCATCGTACGTGAACTGGAGGATCCTGATGGTCTTAGCGTCAAGAATCTCGATGGAGTCCGAGTTGACGTTGTGTGACTTCCCGGTGAGCTGCGAGACTGTCTGCGTGGCCGGCGGTTCAAACTCCTCGGGGATGTACACGTCCCCGAACGTGTTCTGACTCGACAGGTCGTATATCGCGATCCACTTGATCTCGGTGATCTTCTTTCCGTCAGGGAGGGTCAGCGTGAAGTCTTTGTTGAAGTAACGCTCCAGCATATTCGTTCTGAAAGGAGCAATGGCCGCCGTTTCCCTCAAAATGATCGTTTTCAAGCGATTCGACATGTTTAAAGGGTACCCGGTACTCACTTGCCAAACTCGTCAGGTATAATGAACCCCTGCGGGCCCGGACGGTTGGTAGCGCCCGCCCAGAAGAAGGTGTCGGCCCCATTGCCGTCGTAATTGAAGTTGATGAAGAGGAAAGTGTATTCGTCAACTGCGTAGACATCTCCGGAAACCTGGTGATGGTACGAGTTGATCTTTCCCAAATACTTTCCTCGATAGACCTCTTTCTCTTCAGCGTTGACGCAGGACAGTGCTGACACATAAACAATAATTATTATCTTAAAATGTCATTTAAAACGAGTCCCGTCTTCTAGTTCTGGTGTGCTACTTTTCCTCGGTGATTTAAATGCTTGATGAAAACAGCAGGTTGAGGAGGGTGAATTTAAAGGACCTGAACTTACTTTCAGCTGGGAAATGTTGAACCCTGTTATGGAAAAGCCCCTTACTCCTTGTGGAATTAAGTCAATCCGTAGAAAAAATTATTCGAAAATGAGGGCAACGTTCGTCTAGAACAAGTTGTTGGTTTTAATAAGTGAAAATATACTTTCAATATTTCAACTAATGTGTAATGGAATTAAGATATAGTAGAACCTCTCTATGTATACTTTTAAGACTTTAATCTAAACCGTTTTAATTTATATTGCATTACTCCTGCACGATAAATTTCCCATTCAAAGTATTCTCAAGAATATAAAACATAATTTAAGACTCGTTTCTTACTTGGGTGTTGAAGTCTCCATCTGTGACGTTTGACACAAAGGAGTAACCTATGGATGTAGGTCAAGTACTCGGTTTAAATATTTCAAATGACATTCACACTAGAATATTACAGGTATAGTATATAACTTACCATAATAGAGAACACTTAACGCACATATTAATATATATGTGTGATTGTATTTCATGATCAACGAATGTAACTTAAATCTAGCATGTCTTTGACCACAGATGATTAGCAGAACACAACTGTTACGTTAGAAATGCTAGATCTTAACGAAAATCGATTCTTTACACTCAATTGATCGATTTTCATATAGATTTAAAAGCCTCGATCTGATTCAAAAATCGATTCTTTTATTGGAGAATTTAAAAATCTCAAATTGAAAGGCGATAAAACATAAATATCGAAATAATTATTTATTGTCTATTGGAAATGTTACCTTTTCGACAACTAGGAAAATTTCAAAACCAAGGTTTGAAATTTTGGGCGACAAATTAGTACATAATTATTTAATGCAAAATTTATATGATCGCTAACCACGTGGCCAAGTGTGAATTGTGCCAGCCCCACCCAAACGTCCTGAAAAATCAATTAATATCGGGTACATTTAATTTAAATGGCCTTTTAAAGATACTAAATGAAAAAGAAAAGTAATATATAAATTATTGTAAATTATATTACATGCAAACTAAGTTGTTGTTTGAGTGAGGCTTGCATGGAGCGAGACTGGAACACCATTTAAGAAAACACTTAATTACATCCAGTTGTTTGAGCCCCGACAACCCAGACAGTTTTGTCCGAATGTCCATTGAGACACGTGCCTGATCAATGATCATAGTGTCCGACTAGAGAAGTCACATTGCAGGGGGTTACAAAGTCTACCTCATTGAATTAGCCACAAAGCTTATTGTACAATGTAATAGCAACAACACTGTAGGCTTTATTTACCATATCAATATTATTTGTATTGGGATAGGCTCACTTACTCATCACCTGTGCCTGGAAATTTGACTTTTGTGTGAAGGACCTATTTAGCCTCTAGGCAAAAGATAAGGTGGGGTTTGGTGAAATTTAACCTCCAAGGGGTGAAAAGCAAGAGTTAGGGTTGAAAATTTAAAAAAAAATTATTTAAGTATCATTTGAACGAGAGGACATAAAGCCTTGAATCTTAAAATGAAGGTTCCTTTTTTATAATTGTGGAGGTAGTCCTTGAAGAAGGCTGGGGGTGTAACTGATGTATGACTGTTTCTCTCGTATTCAGCTGTACGTGGCGTGCTCCAAAGTCAGCTCAACTACCTCACAGTATGGTTATTAAGAACAACCGCTAACATAGCGTATGAACAAGTGCTAAGGACGTGATTTTCTCTACATTAGGACATCACCAGCCATTTCCTGCATATGGTGTATGTTTATACTTTTTTGTTTGTGTGTTTATTGTAAACGTGTTTGTGCCAGCATAACGGAAAAATGACTGTGCTGTAAAATCTTGTATTTTTCAAATACTTGGTCTAACTTTATATTTAGGCCGAGTGACGTGCACCTCCTGTTTCTTAATTGTAGTTTTTATCGCCGTTATTTGTTGCTACTCGTGGATTATATTGGTACTATAAGGCAGGGGCGGCTCGTCCCTAAGGCGCGAATCCCCAGTTCCTTTTAAAGTTATTATTCTCACTCTCACGACAATTTTATCTTGCCATAATAGTTTCAAGAAAAATATGTTTTTGGTTTAAGTAATAGCAGGCAATGTTTTTAAAATGGCATGTGGTCGAGCCCGAGGTGGTCAGTGCCTGACGTGAAACCAAACCTTCCCACCCCTTCACCTCTTGTCTTCAAATGGCATGCAGTCAGGCCCGAGGTGATCAGTGCCTGACGTGCAACCAAACCTTCCCACCCCTTCACCCATTGTCTTCAAATGGCATGCAGTCAGGCGCGAGGTGGTCAGCGCCCGACATTGTGAAACCAAACCTTTCCTCCCCTTCACCTCTTGTCTTCAAATGGCATGCGGTCGGGCGCGAGGCGGTCAGCGCCTGACATTGTGAAACCAAACCTTCCCTCCCCTTAACCCATTGTCCCCACCCTGCTATAGCTAGCTAGCTAGCATTGCTTATTCTTCTTTTGAAGGCGCACTCCCTTACGCGCCCTAAGGTTGAAAGCTTGTGAAATGTATATAGCGTGAACCAGCAATAGTTGTTGTCAGTAATCCTGCGTGTTCCTGCATCTTGAGGATGTGTGTGGCGTGTGTGTTTATAATAATATTATGTAGGGTTATTATAGGATAATGTTTATTTGAGTTAAATGTTTTAATATTTTATTTTATTTTTGCAGTCATTGAACTACACTCAGATGCAAGTGCTCAGGGGTTGGCTGGAATGCTCCTACAAGAAGGTATAGATGCTCGTATGAACTTAACATACTGTGTGAGCAAGACAACTATAGATGTGGAAGCTAATTACCACAGAAGCAAGCTTGAATTAATGGCTATAGTGTGGTCCATGGACCTCTTGAGACAATTCTTGCTAGGCGTTAAATTTACAGTGGTGACCGATTGTCAAGCATTAGTTTACATGAATGGGAACGAACGACCAACCCAAAGATTACTAGGGGGTACAATTTTATACAGAAATATGACTTTGAGGTAAAACATAGACCAGTTGAGAAGATGGTCCACGTGGATGCCATGATCCGTGCACCAGTGAGCTGTGAACAACAAAATACTATGGCAGAAGTGATTAGTGATAGGTGTTTTTAACCCTATCTGTTGAGGATCAAGTACTATCAATGCAATATAGTGATTCAGAATTAAGGGATACTATGCGCATACTAAAATTACCTCAACATCACAGAAATAAATCTGAGCGTAACAAGGTAGTTGATTTGGAACTTATAAATGGGAAAGTGTGTAAGATTGAGAAACATAATCAGCAGACATCCAAACTTTTTGCTATCCCTAAAGTGATGAAAAAAAGTCTCACTGTTAAATATCATGACTTGTCTGGACACTTCGCAGTTGACCGTACTGTTGCTAAGATGAAAGAAAACTATTGGTTTCCTGACATGAAAAGATATGTTAAACATAATATAGCTAACTGCTTTGAGTGCCTCTTGAGTAAGGTCCCAGGGGGACGAAAAACTGGGCTGCTACCTCCAGGCACTCCACCTTTTCAAATTGTGTACATCAATCATTTAGGACCTTTTCCTTGAAGCTCAAAAGGTAATTGTGAACATAATCGTGGAGAGCCTGACAAAATCTGTGCATTTCTATGCAGTGCATGATACGTCCACCAAAAGTGTATTGAAGTGCCTTGATCTTTTTTTTATGAGCGTGGTCTACTGGAAAAAAATAATCAGTGACAGAAGAACGTATTTCACTTCACATGTATTTGAAAATGTTTGTGTTTCACGTGGAATATACCATGTACTAAACTCTGCCAGACACCCCCAAGCCAATGGGCAGGTAGAACGAGTATGCCGAACCTTGACGCCGATAATATCCGTCTCATCTCAGCGGGCAGACTTAAAGGACTGGGATAAGAATTTGAGGAAGATTCACCATTATCTCAACACTGCTATCAACAAGACGACTGGAATACCACCCTTTGAGGCACTTCACGGGTATCAAACTCGGCACCACGATGGGGCACTTAGGAGTTCCACCAATGTACCTGGGAACAGCAGGTACCAACCACCTGCAGAAATACAGGAAACAGTACGCAACAAAATCAAGCAGAACAGCTCCACAAGAAGGCATATTTTGATAAGAGAAGGTATACTCATCCAAGTTTTGACATTGGAGAAGTGATGATGATGCGACGCGCACCAGTGCATACTGGCGAGCCAACATAGGGGCAGTCGAAGTACAGAGGTCCTCTTGTGGTGTTGAAAGTGTTCCCAGATGGCAACACTTATCGAGTTATTCAATTGACAGGTGTTAAACAGAAACATTATGCCGCCAATGCTCACGTTTCTCAACTCAAATCATGAGGTAACACATACAAGATTGATGATGGTGAACCTGTGAGTGACGAGTCAGAAGATGATAGGTCAAAGGGATTGGAGCTGAAGACAACCAAACCTAATAGCAGTCCTGTGACATTTTCAGACAGTTCTGATGTTGGTGAAACTGGAAGAGACCAAGACAGCCCAAGGACTCGGCCTATTCGAGAACGGCATCATCCTAAGTACTTAAAGGATTTTGTCGCCGGAGCGATGTGATTAGTATGGCATTGTGTATGTCATCATCTAGTAATAAGAGAGGTTAAGTTTTATTTGAGAGTGTATTTATATGACATGTGTGAACAAACTTCATCGAGGACAATGAGTGCTACAGGATGGCCGAATGTTAGAAACTCACCGAAACTTATTGCGTGAGGTTGGCGAGACTGATTGTTCCGAAGGAGAGACAGGACAGTCAGTGCGTGGAATGGTGACGTGTGGACGTGTATGAGAGGTGTGCGAGCGAGAGTCGTGTAAAGGGGCGGTTCTGGTGCAATATGTGAGTATCACATGTTATGTTGGTCAACAAGTGTGCGATAATTGGACCATGTGAGATACAACACTACTAAGCTGTAATACAGTTATGTTAAGAGACTTTGACACGTCAGGGTGTGAGCAGTTTTAGTCCTCTATGAATATTCTAATACCTTTGTGGCAATGGTATTTAAAAATGGGTTACTATTTTTTTAATATGTGGTAAAATACTTTCGAATGTTGATAGTACAATTTTAGTTTCTATTGAATCTCCATGTCTTTTGATTTTATTAGGATGTCTGAATATTAAAAAATAAAATTTTACTAGATATACCTAAATATGATTATACGAGTAGTATCATTTGATCTGCCGTTTACTTGCAAGTGTAAAATATGGTCAAAGAAATTTATTAATGAATATGCTGTTTTGAAAATATAAAATGTTTTATTTGTATCGGTTTTAGAGCACTGTTAGCAATAATTAAACAAATAAACTTTTTCATTTTGGTATATAAATAATGCCTAAAGTTAAGGCAATAGAAAAATCACTGGTATAAATCAATATACAAGTAGTCATAAATATAGGAGTGGTGGTAACTGATATAGCACAGAAGTTGTTTTAAAAAAAATTGCAAACATTTGTCAACCAATGTGGAAATAATTAAAAGAAAAACTAACCTTGAATTATAAAAAGCAATTGCACACTTCCCTTTTGCTAAATTATTTTCTCACTATCTGTCACAATCCACTCTCGTAGAGTATCCTTTGGCCAAAAATATTTTCACAAAATATACCATTGGATTTTATTCCAAAGTTCTCTTGACCAGAAATCTGTCTTATATTATTTTCTCACAATTCACGTCTCTAAAAACTTGAGGACAAAGTAAACAATGACACTTCAGTATTAAAACAAGCTGAAAACCTACATTTATTTTCAATTTTGACATCTAAAGTCATCGTGGAGCAATATAATTTTATAAATCTAAACAGTTATTATAAAACGCCACACCGATCCGCAACGCTTTATTACCTAGCGGCAAATCATGCAACTAAAACGCTTTAAAGTCTGATCAACTTTTACATAGAGCTATGAGAAGTGTCATAGGGGTGGTCGCCTATATTTAATTGGATTGGACCTGTTCTGGATCACAAATAGATTAAAATAAGGTTTCTTTCGCAAATAATATAAAAACAACGAAGTAGATTGATTCTTAAAGTGGTCGTTTAAACTTATTGGCTCACAAATAAATATCCTAGCGTAGGCGGGATAAAGGAACTGGTTTAGTTGGCTATTCTGAGACAGTTTGTTTATAAAAAATGTCTACGATAGTGCACACTTTTTAAAGAATACTTTGAATCATAATCATTCTTTGCGTTGAATCAAAATGGAAGAGATCGAGAAACTTGAGGTTAAAAATAATAGAAATGATGATATAGAAATGGAGGAAACCGAAAAGCCAAAGGTTAAAAATAATAAAACTGGTATTCTATATATATCATCCATTCCGCGATTTATGACTGTTATAAAAATTAAAGAAATATTTGGCCAGTTTGGGGACGTCGGGAGAGTGTTTCTCTCTCCTGAAATTAACTACAAAGGTAAGGGCGGCCTGCCTGGTTAAATGTCGGGTGATATTTCTGGGCTACCAGCGATAGTCACTACACAGATGTAGATACATTTCTTCTAAAATACTTCCTTATCCCCTTCACAATAGTTGGTGATGTATGAACAGTTCTTAGTTGGAAGGTTCAATTGTAAGCAAGTGTACCCACATTTGCATCGACCGTTTCCAGCCTGTGACTGGTCAGTTTAGTAAAATGCCTCTATCTTCTCTTGGCCCTTAGTTTCTTGTGAGAGTGACGCCTTAGACCATGCAGACACTGAAGTAGGTTCTTGATAGCCGATCCAACTCGCACGGATACCGAGGATATGGACAGGTTTCCCAACTTGACAAGATGTTTATTTAATCAAACACAAACAATGTTGTCAAAGTTGTTCTTTAGATTTGTAATTGGAACATAGATAGTGCTACTAGTCAGTAAGATTGAATTCTAATGTTTTATTGGTCCCCTCTTCAGATAAACAGAATTTACTCAAGAAGAAGAAACCATCCAGAAAGTTCTCCGAAGGTTGGGTAGAATTCAAACGCAAGAGAGTCGCGAAGCAAGTCGCCCTCAAGTTGAACAACGTCAGGATCGACGAACGAAAGAAAAGCAAGTTTTACGACTTCATTTGGAATATCAAGTACCTGCACGGGTGAGGGTTTTAGTTCGATCTCATGAGACCATATGTAACTAACGTGTAAACATGTGTATAGATTGTGTTATTAGTTCGATCTCATGAGACCATATGTAACTAACGTGGAAACATGAGTATAGTTTGTGTTCTCTTCCAGGTTCAAATGGGTTCACCTGAGCGAACGCTTGTCATACGAACGTGCAGTTCATCAACAGAGGGTGCGCTCAGAAATAGCCCGCGCTAAAAGGGAAGCCAGTTACTTCTCGCAGAACATTGACAAAAGCGACAGGATCCGCAAACGTGTCGGCGGTGGTGCTCCGTTGAACGAAAGCAGCCCCAAGGACATCCCGGTGTATCGTCAACGAGAAACTGACAGCGCCATCCGAGAGAGGAAGAAACTGTCGTCGGCCAAACCGGAGTGAATGATACAACTTGTTTACTGTCGGCTAAATACACACCAAGGTCAGGGTTCATATCCCAGCCAAATGGGACGAAGTGATCACACATTAGCGTAACTAGTTCATGTGCGTGTTACCAGAAATGGTAGTGAGATGCAGTGTCAAAAAACAACACATTTATAAATAATCAGAGGTTTGACTCGTTCCCTGGCGCGGGCGCCAATCAACGTTTCATTGCGATAAGTTACTGTCATGCCATCTATTACTGAAGCTCTGTACCTTTTAGCGAGCGTGAACACTTTACATCGCGGCCAATAGTAAAATGCTCTACAGCGACCAGGAATTACCCAGGACAATCTGTGTCAGTCCGGAGCAGGACCAGTATAAAAATGGTTGCTGGGCCGGTGCTAGACGCGCGCCAGGGAATGGGTTTAATAAATTGCACCGATTACTGAAATTAAGAAATTATTTTCCTGCCAAACATGGTAGGTTGGTACTTGTTAAACATGCAATTTGAATTAGGATTTTGGGGGAAATAAACAAACTTTGAACTTGATACATTTTTAATTCCAAGCTTTACATTATTTAAACAACAAATTCCTTAATTCACTTTTCGAGCCACCCACTCCGCTGAAAGTGTCACCGAGCCAGTCTTGAGACTTTGCCCCTGTTGGGGGGTGTACAAGAGGGAGGGGGTTCATTTCATGTACCCCCTGGGTTTTATTACAATAATAACAATAGTGTTACTTTATCACAGCCAATAATTAACATTTCTAATTATCTGAAATCGTTAACGCTAGATAACTAAATCTAAAAAACACAAAACTAGGTACTCTCTCATTTAGTCCTTTTATCTCACAGAGGAAAATATATATAGTTACACATGTGTTGGTAGAACCTTACTGCCGTGAATCTACACGCACTCGACTGATGGCGCAAACTCTCATTATTGTATTGTAAAAGTATAACTTAATCAACACGGGTCTGTTCCTGAACAAACCGTTTCCAAAATGAAAATTGCAAAACAATAAAAATTCTTGAAGATAGTTGTTTGTTCCAACAGCTCGGCATTTCCACGTCAAATGAAAAGGGCCAATTGCCTTAACACATAAATACAGTAAATAATACAATTACTCTAACACAGTACGGCATAGACAGACCTATGTCATAGTTGCACGTTGATGTATTCATCTGTGACACATGATTGATGTATTCAGTCTGTGGCGCCTGATTGATGTATTCATCTGTGGCGCCTGATTGATGTATTCATCTGTGGCGCCTGATTGATGTATTCATCTGTGGCGCACGATTGATGTATTCATCTGTGGCACACGATTGATGTATTCATCTGTGGCGCACGATTGATGTATTCATCTGTGGCGCCTGATTAGATGTATTCATCTGTGACACACGATTGTATTTACAACACAACAGACCACTTCAGTCCCAGTTTTGAGTAATGTTGGTAGAAATGTATGAACTATTCAGCAATCACTGAAATTCCTTCAAGAACTTCTTGGGCTTCTTCTCGAAGAGACTCCACCTTCTCCAGGAGCAGCAACTGGAACAATAAAACTATTGATAGTCCTATAGTTTGCTATATTTCAATGACAGTATAATATGTAACAACCAGGGGTCTGTCATTCCAGTTGAACTCCAACAGAATATCACAAAAAGTTCAAGTACATTCATAGGTTTAAAATAGAGCTGGTAAACTCGTTATCCTCGATTCTTACTGGTATTGAAAGAATCAATCTTAACATTACGATTCTTGCTACTCTGATTCTTAGCTCTCAATAAGACTGTCAACTAAACAAAACAGCATCACTATCTCTCATGTTACACCGCATTGCCCCGAATGTAGTACGACAGAAACCAGAAGTAGAAACTTGACAACTTTGACACACATTTACTGAAGTTAAGTGAGACTGTCAGAATACGTGAATGTATTCTAAACAAACAATCAATATATATGTAGACTAGGGATGGTATTTTATTTAACATATCGATATAGCTATCATTACCAAATTAAAATGGCCGCTCTATTGTAATTATATTATTTGTCACTTTTCAATTTTTAATATTCTATTTAGCCCTTAGAATAGGATAAGTTTTAAAATAAGACAAAAAATCTCCATAGTTAATAAAAATAGAGTAAACAGTCATATTTATTTAATTCAATAGATTATCGATATATCGTTGCCAAAACACTTCATCACTAATTACCGGTGAGCTAACGTGCGTAGGATCATTCATGGCGGACGGACAACTTACATTTTTTTAAACATATGATGGGTTCTTCTTTCTGTTATAAAATCCGCAATTTATTGTATTAATTTTGAGTTTATTTGAATTTTTTGTTTTGAGGACTTTTAATGTGTTTAATACTTATTAATAAATATCTATATAATTGTGAGATTAAAGTTTCAACTGATCGTGTGTAATGGCCGAGTCCAAGTTTTGCGTTGAGGTGGGGAGGGGGTATCAGGAGTATTAGAGTTTATAACCAATAACGCCTGGAAAGATAATTGAAAAGGAAATATTCAAGAATCTGAAACGAGGAAAACAGGTATCGTAAAATCTCTCTTTTAAAATGTATATTTAAAATGTCACCAGTAAAAACCAGTATGAAATATAAATATCACAGCTTTAAAATTTGAGATTTTAAAAATATATGAAAATAACACAATGTTCTTGAAATAAGAATTACACTATTTTTTTTAATAAATAGTAAATACATTTAAAAATAAAAAATGGAATTAATGGTTTTTAAATTATAAATAAAAGAACAATCGAACAAAAATGTAATATAAATGATAATCAAATGGTTAAAATATTTGTATCTATAANAATACATTTAAAAATAAAAAATGGAATTAATGGTTTTTAAATTATAAATAAAAGAACAATCGAACAAAAATGTAATATAAATGATAATCAAATGGTTAAAATATTTGTATCTATAAAAGCAAAACACCGAAGATGTATATTTTCAAACATCCGAACATTTCCTCTTGCCAGGCGCGTACAAGTGTTCCATTTACAGACTTAGAGTTGCGGGGTGTACATTTCTAAATACCGCTACCCGTCTGACGGTAAGTTATTAGTTTAGAAAGGGATTAGCTGAAAATATATATATATAAAAAATATTATTCAATTATTTGGTACTTTATTCAGCAATTTTTATTTCCATTACTTTGTCAAGGCAACTTGGATCAAAGCTAATTCAAAATGGATGACAATATTGAATTAGTTTAGGGGTTGAAAGTAGTTTTAAAGCTTTATTATGTTTTCAATGTGAGAATTGATATTAATTTTAACAATCTGTCAATTCACCGAATGACTGATATCATCTAAATTAAATAGCCTATGTTTAATATCGTGTTTTATTACACACATCAACTGCAAGCATGAAAATGATGAGCCTATAAAACTTTTGATCTTGATCTCGAGCTTAAATGACGAGCTCAGCTCAAAGCTGTAGATGTGAGCCCTAGTAATAACAATTCCCCCCCTTCTTTAATCTGAATTAACACACTTCATGGGACAGAGCTGAGTGTTTGGATGTTAACTTGCCACAGGGCAGGTTTATTGA
>CABFOV010007555.1:16320-27811 GCA_902141375.1 Timema poppense
GACGGCGAGTGATTTAACAGGTCATTACAGGGGTTAGGTAATGTTTTGTTTCAGGGGTTGGCTACTTAGTGGCAGAATCACTTCCGTTGTACTTGATGAAACGTTGAGGGGTACGGGGATGGAGGATAGTTTTTTTTTTTAATTTTAATTGGTTAGGATGCGCTGTGTTTTGGTTAAAATGGGGTAACTCTTCCTGTTATCATTTTAAAAATCAAATTACGGAGAGAATTGGAGAATTAACTAAGTACCAGTGTGTTCGATGCCATATTTTTAATTGGTTTATTTTAACGTGACTTTTTTTAAACATCCAATGATCATATCAGCACAGAAGATTTTTTTTTCAATTACCTACTTAGATGGCCGCATGGTCTAAGACGTAACTCTTGCAATAGATTGTACCTACGTTGAAGGGGAGATCAGGTTTCGAATCATGGTCTGTTACTGATGGTGGTTTTCCCTAATTGGTTTTACACTCCCCCTCCATGCAAATTCTGATGCAATCGCTTTTTATTCAATATGCTTTATCCTTAACACAATAACAATAATATTTAGCACCGCGTCTTACTACCCGTTCGAGTTATACGCTGACACAATAACATAATTATTATATGACTATAACCCGAACGGGTAATAAGACACAGAAATATAAAAAGAAGCTTAACATTATAACATTGAGAACACTTCTTAAAAGGTTGGTTTAGAAGAAACGAACATATATTTGATGGTGGACATTGAAAAAATAGTAACATTATTATTATTATTTAATTTTTTCCCCCGTGTCTCACTTTCTTTTTAGAGCCGGCCCCGTGGTGTAGAGGTTAATACACCTGGCTACAAGTCTAAGGGTCCAAGCTTGATTCCCAGCTGGGACCTTTGGTATTTTCCCCGAAAGGGGAATTACACCAACTGTCACCAGTGTTTTATTGTTAGGTTAAAGTGTTTCCAATGGTTCCACAACCTCATTCTCACCATCACCATCTCAACAGTTAATAGAACACTTCATTTTATTGTATTGTTGTAATACAATTTGGGTTTGAGAATGTATAATTTATAAATGATGAAAATACATAATTGACAGAATATGCTAAAAGGACTCACCGAACACTTCAAAAGGATGCGTCTCTAGTCGATCTCGCAATAGACCAGACTGCCCATGACGGGGCGGACGGGACTAGAATTTCGAGTCGAGTGTACTGTAGGTAGTTAGTTTATCATAAATTATTTTCCAATATGCCTCCACGCAAATGCGGGCACACTTCGTATAAATTCAACCCCAACACATTAGCGTTATTGTCGGTGACCTGGCGGTCTAGGGGTAAAGTGTCAGACTTCTGTGCTGGCGGCCGGGGTTCAATCCTCGGTCCCGGCACAGATTTATATGATTACCAAACCCTTCCTTCCCCTCTGACAAGACATCTTGTGAATGTGGGGAATGCCAGACCTCCACCGTGGTTCGGATCCCACGTTAAGCTGTAGGTCCTCCATTTCATCTCACAATCACCCTACCATTACACATTAGCGTAAGTGCGTATAACCCAAACGGGTAGTAAGAGGCGGTGCTAATAATAATAATAATAATAATAATTAGCGTTATTAGTACGTATGCGTGTGACTAAGGGGTAGTAACACGCAGTGTTAAAGAAATGTTGAAAAATGCGTATAACTTAAAATGTATTCCCCTTCCTCTTCCACAGGTTGAACACAATATCGGTGTAGGGTGGGCCACTCCGTATAGCGGTTGAGTTGATCGGACGAAAGGAAGAGCCCGGCAGTGGGGCGATTGGGGGAAGAATTAAAGTGATTTCACCGTCACCTATGAGACTGGTGATTGGGAACGCCATAGGTCCTCTAAAGGTTAAGTGTTTACACCCACAACGAGGAGAGGGTTAAGAAATTAAGAGAGGACTTTCCCTCTCGATCCTGTTTCTACCCCTCTCACCACCATCAGTTCCACCCACTTTAAGGTTTTATCTTCCTAAAGAAGAGATTTTCAACATTTTTCGGCTCGCGGCACACTGAACAAGGTGCCAAAATAGTCAAAGCACATCATCAGTCATACATACACACACACATACATACATATATACATACACATACATACATACACACATACATACATATATACATACATATACATACATACATACACCATGTACACATACACACATACATAAATATATACATACACACATACATACATACATACATATACATACATATATACATACACACATACATATACATAGTACTAGTGTATGGTTTTTCAATTTTTTTATAGAAAACTTTTTTTAATTTATGAATCTTTTGCCTTTTAAGCTACCCAGAATGTAATTTGATTTTTTTAGCATATGCATTTCACTCAAGGACTATTTCATAACTTAATCTGTTTGGTAGAGGTGAAAATATGTTTTATTCTATTATTCATCAGGGCTATCCGCATATCGACCATTATGGAGTGTGAAGAAGGTAGAGTTCACAGAAAGTGTACTCGATCTTTATGGGTGGATTAGTGTACAAACACTTAGGAAATACTACCATTAGTAAAACCAGCCGGGATGTGAACCCGACCTCTCCATCACCTGCAAACCAGACAATTGCGGTGTTGAAAATGATACCTTAAACCATGTGAGCAATGTTTGGTATGGAAATAATGTTAGAAAATGCACACACATTCGTATTAAGAATGGCAAATCACCACCAAAAAAAACAGGGGTGGGTTTGGACCGGGGTATACCGTCAATGCATCCAACAAAGAATCAAACTTCAGTCAACAGAGACATAGAGATCATCCTTGCGGCCAATCATATAACTATCAAAATTTCTGTGTCCATAGTCACTTTTTATCAATATAATTCGCTCTAACGCGCATACATTATTAATAAGTATAATGCATATTTCATGCTAATTACAGAATATCTACCCTTTCATCGAATCGTAATTTGAAATCCGATGTTATAAAACAGCTTAGTATTCAGCGTACAACACACGGAAACTAATCTAGTTTATTTTAATCATTTATTGGCTACACACTAAACATATCGGAGGTCACTCCCCCATTTTTGAGTGATTGTAAACTATTCAATATGTATGTCACATTAAACCAAAATAATTTCAACACCGCTAAAACAAATTATGCGTAGCCCTAGCGGGCAGATATTTTATACCACTGATTCTAAAACGTCTACAAATCAAGTAGTGAGGTCTGACCTACGCCATGATTTAATAAAACACAAAGCAAACATTTGTTAATGACATGTAACACATTTTGAGAGAGAGAGAGTGTGTGTGTGTGTGTGTGTGTGTGTGTGTGTGTGCGCGCGATGTGACGTGTTGCTTTACTCATGCTGATCATCCACCCCCACCCCCACCCCCTACCCCTCACTGATAAATGTAGGGTGATGTTGGTTAGTTTAGTATAATCATTTTATGTCCTATTTGGTTTTGTATAGTATCTCAACGGACGCTCGTATAATAGAATTATGATAAGAAGGTTACTTACTAAAACTATCAAATCATCTGTATACGTCACTTTGATAGATATTATCAATATCTTTAAAATACCACTAATAATATAGCGGAACTTTATCAATGTTGACGTCTACCTAGGTGGTCTTGGGGTAAAGTGCATGCCTCAGAAACCTATGTTTTTGTGTTCAAACTTAGTCCAGATTGATGGATTTTTCTTGAGCGATTGAAATCAGTAGCACAACTTCCTTCGGAGGGGAAATAAAACCGTCAATCCCATGTCGATTGTGGTATGTAGAAGAACCCTGGAAGGTATGTGAAAATACCTTTCCCGACAAAATTGGTATGCTATTTCGCTCTTGCTCATAGGAATTCTTGTGTTATGATATTATCAGTCGGTTCAGAACGTGCAAGTTAAATACCTCAAATAAATAAAATTCAGTTTTGATAGCAAGAAAAAAGTTTGCATTATAAATTATAAAACTTCATTCTTACTATAGCACATAAAAAAATAACAATTTGTTTTTAAAAATACATTTAGAATAATGAAATATAATTTAAATTCTTACAGCCGATTATAATCAATTGATTTTATTAATGAACTAAAGAAATAGCATTATTGTTCATAGATAAAAAAAAATCGAGAAATTCTGTGCAGTGCGCCTCAAAATTTAGTTTCTATTACATCAGAATTATGGCTAAAAGTTAATATATTCTATAGTTTTAGCGTTATTGTTTTATAGGCGTTTAATTGATCCAGGTACCTACTTCAGTGGCTGAACGGGCTAAGACGTCACTCTCGTAATAGAATATCCTGCTGATTTTGGGAAGATTGGAGTTTTAATTCAAGTTGGGTCTACTGAAAGCGTGGTTTTTCCTAAATGGTTTCCCACTCTCATTCCATTCAAATGCGGGTATATTACCTCTAAAATGCTTCCTTCCTCATCAATAGATCAATAGAGTAATTTACCATATATGCGTATAGCCTGAACAGGTGGTGGAATAAAAAAAACTCAACAGGTAAATACAAAAACTGACCGGTTTCGTATTCAAGTATCTCAGATATGGTTTATTAATGTTTGAATATTGACGGTCAAAACAACAACTTAGGCCGATAAACTCAAACAGTTTTGCCAAAACACACTCGAGACTTTGTCAGGAGTGGGCCGTCCTTGAAACTGAACTCGTTCAAAGTCAAGGAGTGGACAAATAATAGGAGGGGGTGACATGCTGCCTCGGACACTCAAGTGATACCTCGTCGTCGAGGAGGAGACTGATCGAGACGCGATTGAGGAACCAACGACCGGCAGAGAGAGGAAAACAATCGCCAACTGTTCTTCAGAAGAGTCGGTCCGTTGTGTTGTGTCTGTTGGATGCTGCGCCTGACAGATAGGCCATCAATCACTCATATTCGGAAGCTGATATTAAAACTGAGATGATCCCTTCGCCGAAGATAAAGAGAAAGAGAGTTATTATACGTCTTGAAGAAAGTTGTGTTGCATTCTGGATGGATGGTGAAACTATGTTTTATTTATTTCATAGGTGGGACTAAGCTTAATTTTTACTTTCTCTCAGTGAGATATAAGTATTTTGATCGTAAAAAGAAATGAGCTCGATGTTTTGATAAATGAAAACGTTTCGTGGCCCCTGAAACAGAAAAGGTGCTTTTCACGATGTAGTTTGTCAGTGTGTGTACAATGTTCCGATCGGTGGCTTTACCGAGTAATTTTTTGAATTAAACATATAATCCTAAAACTAAGGGTAGTTTAATGAAGGCCTAGAAATTAAAATAAATCGATTCTTTTTTAATTTGCTGTAACGATTTTGGTTAAAAATTGTATCTAAATATTGTTTAACATTAAAAACAAAATGGTAGTCGTCATTTTCCAATGAAAATGACTTCAAGGGTATTTTAGGAGTACATAATCAGAAATTACAGCTTTTTATTATATATCTGCAGCTATTTGAGATAGTAAATAGCTTTTCAATGTAAAAATACATTATTTTATTTGGAATATATTTTTATAAAACCAATAGTTTCTGAACTATAAGCAAACATATTTATTTTTAACGGAGCTCTTAGTTTGAAATTTATTGTTATGCTCTTTGGTAAACAAATACACTCCTCTTTTCTCAATATTTATGTAAATGTGTATGTTATTTCATCTATGATCTTTGGTGGAATGTTTATGAAACAATGTTCATTATTTATAATCACAAATTTGACGAGTTTTTGGTAAATGTTTCTATGTCAAGATAAAAGAGAGAGAAAGTATGCGCGGTGCACCGTATCATTTATTATCATATACAGGATGTTCAAAAACTCAAAGTCCAAACTTCACATATAGCTTGTTTGAGCCGAAAACTATGCCAATACCATTAAATTGTATTCAAAGTTTCGGCGTACAGCGCTGGGAGAGCAAAGCTGTTCAGGTTGCGTCGTAAGACAGAATACCTAACAATAATAATAAAAGTGTTTGTTTATGGATTAAAAAGGTTGCATCTTATCTAACATGAGTTTTACGTATCTTCTTTGTCATCCATAAAAAAAAATCGGGACCCCAAATGGCGTCACAATATTATGGTTGCTTACCGCCGCCTTAGAACGACGCGAATACCGAAACGGGTTTATTTACAGCAATAAATATTATCTTATACATATTATATTATGTGATAATTATAACTAATTATTCTGTGGATGATGTTCTCATACATTTCATAAATTATGTATTTCCCTATACCCTCGAGCTATCACAAAAAAGCTCACAACCCTCAAATGAGTGAAAACGGATGCTGGTGAGTCGGTACAAGGTTTATACCAACTTCCTTTTGAACAAATTGAAAAATGACACCTGACGCAAGAATTGAATCCGGACCTTTGGCTTAGCGCGTCAATGAACTAACCAGAAATCATCCCATTCCTCAGAGTTATACTTCACTCATATTTTAAGGCAGCGTCTGTGATGGACGTGTGAAAATCGTTGGTCCTCTAAGAGCTATCATTGATCTCACAGCCTACGTAGACTAGGTTGTGGTATTCATGCTGCCAATAGTACAAATACAATCACAGTTCAAGCGAATCAACTAATTTTTGGTGAAATTAATTTTTAGGTCAAATTACTTTAAGCCAAATAACTTTAGGCCCATTGCTGTATCCTGCTTCCCCGGGTATACTATTAATGCCTTAACTCCCTCCTCCCCTATTTTTCCAAAAGACGACATTCTTAAGACCCACTTGTCTGATGTCACTATGACCGTAACCTCCACGTTTGAACAACCATGGGATACCACCCCAAGCCCTTGGAACTGTTGTTACCTTTCTACTCTGTGTGCGTGTGTGTGTGTGTGTGTGTGTGTATGTATGTGTGGGTGGGTGTTACTTAACATCATCAGGCTATGGTTACAGTTGTTGGAGCTAGGAATTACCAATTAAACACTGTTACAACGAGATCTTCAGACAACAAAGACAGTATGGGTTGACGGTATTTGGTTTGTTTCATTGTATCTTCCAATAACATGATAACGTTCAACGCTTTGATTTACCTGTAGCGGAAAATATATATATATATATATATAACAAATCGTATTACGTGGGACGTTAGTTCGGGAATCGCTAAAAATCAGAATATTACATGTAAGGTACAATTCATAATACGTCATTTAAGATACACAATATGAGCAGCCCCAACTAACAAGCTGACATGGTCTAGAATTTAGCAAGTAAAACTACACACAACCCAGCGTCAGGATTTGTATTCAAGTACAGTTTTTATAGGAAGAGACTTGTCTGACAGATATCAAAGTTACTAGATCTACTTTCACTTATTCATACGTCAAGTAACTTGATCTGCCGCTGCTCCTTCTGATAGATAATATTAAAACTTATAAAATATTACTAATTATTATTATTAGCACCGCGTCTTACTACCCGTTCGGGTTATACGCACTTACGCTAATGTGTAATGGTAGGGTGATTGTGAGATGAAATGAAGGACCTACAGTTTAACGTGGGATCCGAACCACGGTGGAGGCCTGGCATACCCCACATTCACAAGATATCTTGTCAGAGGTGAAGGAAGGGTTTTGTAATCAGATAAATCTTTGCCGTGACCGAGGATTGAACCCCGGCCGCCAGCACAGAAGTCTGACACCTTACCCCTAGACCGCCAGGTCACCGATAATTCCACTAATAATAGTATAACAAGTAAGCAACTTTGGCCATTAAAAACAAGCTTGTATTTTATAAAAGTATCTTCCTATGAAAATTGTACTATATCTCACTGATATTAATATTGTTTTTTCAGATGCTTAGAAAAAATTAAAGGCTGTTACCGTCTTAAATTGTACGTATTATATTAAATATAGAATGTTCGGAAACTCATAACCCAAACTGCACATACAGCTTGTTTGAACCAAAAGTAATGAGAAAACCCTATACACTTACATCCGGAAAACTATGCTAATATTATTAAATTGTGTTCAAAGTTTCGGCGTAAAACACCGGGATAGCAAAGATGTTCAAGCATGCGTGTAGAACAGGTTGCATAGTGGTTAGACGCGCGGCACTACACACCTCTATATTTTAGATCACGGCAGCAGAACATACCACCATTAATAATAAACAACACAACAGTCCATCTAGAAATAGGAATACGTTCTGAAGGTCATCATTAACAGTCCTACATCACAGAAAGAGCGTGCCATGATTACATGCGCCTAACTCCTATGCAACTTGTTGTACACGCATACTTGACAACTTTGACCTCCCGGCGCTGTAAGCCGAAACTTTGAAAACAATTTAACGGTATTAGCATAGTTTTCCGGATGTAAGTGTTCAGGGATTTTGTATAACTTTTGGTTCAAACAAGCTGTATGTGCAATTTGGGCTATGAGTTTCCTAACAACCCGTATATTACTACAAGAAGTACCTCAGGAAATGCGTTTCTTGGCTTCCAACACGACAGAAAATAATCTTCATTTTATTTCTTCCGACCTATTTTTTAACTAATTTAAAAAAATCTAATCCAAATTTTAAAATTCGAGCTTCTAGGTGCATATGTTTGTGCTATGGGGCTACTAATTTTAAAGTGTCATACTTGTGCTTTCGGTAGGTTTAGGGAAATGCTCTTGACAGAAATAGAGACTCTTCATTTTATTTATATATTAGAAGATACGGTTAGTTAGATATTATTTGACACGTTCTATTTGAATAAAAATAAACAACTAATATTTACAAATACTGTGTCACACCATCCAGGGGGAACTAAGTCTTCCCGGGACCAGAGTATGACATTTTAACCATTCCACCAAAGATTGTCCACAGGGGATGGGTAGCGAGCGGACAAGGGACAATTCTTAGGGATGGAAATACGGTTATATGAGTTATTAAGGGTAGTTTTTTTTTTAAATTTAGTAAACTAAATAAAATAACACTTTGGTAGATACGTTTAGTTTAATTTTCTACCCATGGTAAACTCAACAATTTTTGAATATATTTTGTCATATTCATTATGGATATAAAAATAAACTTTTTTTTAAATGAATAAAAAAGTCCTTGGCAAAGGTCGCTGTGTTCAAGACGACAACAGCTGTTGATACCAACATGTGAATAAAATAAAATTCTATGTTTCTACTGGAGCAAGGTTTTATTTGTTTCCGTCAAAAGAATGTATTGCTATAAAAACCGCAAAGAAAAACTGTCCGTTCCCTGCGTCCCCTTCTAGCCCCCCATTAAGGACTTTGCCCACCTGTGACGTCATGGCCGGTCGAGATAAGATTTCCCATGTTAATGAATTTACGTTTTAATCAGAGAGTTTGAAAGATGAAACGTTGAAACAGAAACCATAAATTGTTAAATAATTCTAAAAATAGTCCTGCAGTGTCACAAGATTATTATTTTTACTCTCTGGTAGTTTTTTATAACGTATTTTTTATAAATCATCTACAACTTAGGCTATTTGTCTTGGCCACGAAAATGTCCTGTAGGAGTCTTTCTGCCAGGATGTAGATTATTAAAGTCCGTGGTAGCATATGTCTATCTAGAATGGGAAACAAGAAAAAAAGGTAATTTTAAAAAGCAAGTCAATGTTTTCAAGGAACAAATATTAAAGTGACTGCGTAAACTCGTCAGAGGAAGAGAGAAAGTGTTATTAACACATAGACAAAATACCTCTCAGGGTGAACTTATAAGTTCTTCCCTTTCTTTCTATTTCGTACATTGGTGTCTAAGTGTAATAGTGCTTAAGAGAGCTTACTTAGGTGCGTCAAGATAAGATGCAACCCGCTTCGCAAAATAGCTTCGAATTCTCCACTTAGGCAACGTAGTTAAGAAAACGAAAGTATGATACTGATGTACAGTGCAGTAATATTACTATGTTAGGCTATATTCAAGAAAAATGGAAGTGGCGCTCATCGGAAAAAGAAAAAACTCAGGTTTGCCCGCCACACAGCCAAAAATTAGTATTTTTGTGCTCATATGTGCCCGAACATTAACACACGGATTCACACAAGCTTTATAATAATAATAATAATAATAATAATAATAGTAATAATAGTAACTATTATTATGACGCGTTGCATCTTTCATCAGGTCCGTTACTGTATTAGTTTTGTGCTCCAACATTATGATGGTTGGCCACATTAAATATTCTCTAGAATGCCTAATTTTTTTTAGCAGAAATGTTAATTTTCTGGCATACATGAGCAAAAATGGAGCACAATGGAATGGTAGGAATAGAATTTTACTATGCTGTGTTTCTCAATATGTGGCGCGATAACTTAAGCACAAGTTTGCTCATCCCATTAAATGTTCTCTTGAAGGTCTAATTTTATATTACAAAAGTTAATGTTCGGGAATATATGAGAACAACTAGAGTACAGAAGATTGGACAAAACAAAACAAAAATTTCGACAATGTTGCGGGCATCTTTGACTTTCGGGTAGAAGAGAAACGGAGACATTGTAAAACTCTTGGGAAAACTGTGCACTAGCCCCACCCTCCCTTTCCATCACCTTAATGGGGCATAGGCACCTTGTTATAAGCTTTCACTTGTCAAGTTGAAGCCAACTCCCTTCAAGAGTATAGTACTTAGCTTTTAGGCCAGGCCCTCTTTCACCCAGATAATATAGGCTTACAAAGTTGTAATAAGCCTTTTAGTAACGCTCATTTACTCGACATGAGAAATATTCTCACCTTTGAAAAATACAGAAAAAAAAAATTAACATTTATTATAACAATGTAAGAATATAGGTCGGTGGAAAAGGGATTTATGAAACTGGTATCATCTCCTCAAAACAAGTGCTTAAAATAGTTGAGGCCATTTTGTCCCAAGAAGTGCACCTAACTTAGGTAGGTAGTACAGCTAGAACCAGACGTCTTAAGAGCCCGTTTCACCCCACAGATAGCACCTAACTTAGGTAGGTAATTCAGCTCAAATCAGACGTCTTAAGAGCCCGTATCACCCCACAGATAACACCTAACTTAGCTAGGTAATAAAGCTAGAACCAGACGTCTTAAGAGCCCGTCTCACTCCACAGAAAACACCTAACTTAGGTAGGTAATACAGCTAGAGCCAGACGTCTTAAGAGCTCGTCTCACCTCACAGATAACACCTAACTTAGGTCGGTAATACAGCTCAAACCAGACCTCTTAAGAGCCCGTTTCACCCCACAGATAGCACCTAACTTAGGTAGGTAATACAGCTAGAACCAGACGTCTTCAGAGCCCGTTTCACCCCACAGATAGCACCTAACTTAGCTAGGTAATACAGCTAGAACCAGACGTCATAAGAGCCTGTCTCACCCCACAGATAACACCTAACTTAGCTAGGTAATTCAGCTAGAACCAGACGTGTTAAGAGCCCGTATAAACCCACAGATAACACCTAACTTAGGTAGGTAATACAGCTAGAACCAGACGTCTTAAGATCCCGTCTCACCCCACATATAACACCTAACTTAGGTAGGTAATACAGCTAGAGCCAGACGTCTTAAGAGCTCGTCTCACCTCACAGATAACACCTAACTT
>CABFOV010007556.1:0-15133 GCA_902141375.1 Timema poppense
AATTAATCATCGATTTCACATCGATCCGGGATATAAAGGGGGGGGGGCACCCCGCTTGGTTGGCTATTTATAAGCGTTATTGTGGATCAAGATGGACAAGTTACAGCAGTTGAAAAATATTGTTGACGCCGTGCAGACCTTAAAATTGAGTGATCTAATCGTCAACCAAAAGTACTCGGTGGATATATTAAAAGCGGCCGATACAAAGTTCGGGAGATGCGTAGTAGCCTATTTAGATGGTGAGTTCTGTGTATTTTTATCCTGTCGTTTCGGTACTCTAACAGATGAAGACATATGTGAGCTTAATAAAGAAAAACTGTTATTTACATGCGTCGGAGTAAAACCAGGTTCACCCACTGTTGTGAACTTTGAACGCGTTTAAGAGGCAAGCAGTTGGGTATCGGCAACGTATTGCATAGTAGACTCTACAAATCATCCAGCACGTTTAGAGGTCAGGTACGATAACCATGCTTAGATCCGGCTATATTAATTTAACGTGTGTGGGTCGGGGTGTACTTATATGACGGCAGAAAATATTCACAGTGTGGATGTGAGTGACAGACATGTAATATACAAAGTTGTGAACCACGACAGAGTTGTACCACAAGATCAAGGCTACATAGAGTTCTGCGACTCTACCTTTCACACGATAAGAGTGACTGAAATACTACCCTACGAGAGAATCGAGGATACCTACCTGTGTGATATGGAATGTGTTGTGTACAATTTCCGTAAAGGGGACGTTGTGGCAGTGTCGCCCAGGCCTACAACACCACCTTTCCACCACCCTTCACGACGCCGTCACCAGAGTACACATCGCCAGAGGCGTCTGTCTAGAGTACTCAAAGACTTAAATAATATTACGGTTTGTAAATTATTTGCTGATTGTCAATAAAAAACTAGTAAGAATGTTATTCAATATCTTGTGATAGTGTACTAGCATTTGCATGGAGTGAGAGTTGAAAATAGCCTAGAATATGTTCAGCCTTTGGTGGTGGAAATGTTTGAGCCCCCTATCTGGCATGGATTCGATTTCAACCTCCTCCCTCGCTGATCCTGAAAAACACCTAAATAATATTTCTTCTTGTAAGGTGACAAGTTCACACACTGTATTCTGGAGAAGAGTTGAATAGCTTCAGTGTTCGAACTCAAACCTATCATCTATCTATCTATAAGGTGTCTAGTTCACCTAAACAGTTGCATGATAGCGTGCCCGCATCTGCATGGAGGGAGAGTTGGTGTTCAAACAACTATACAGGCAGTGCCTTGCTTAGGTACTGTGAAACTTTCCTGGAGATGGCAACATTGTTGAGACGGAGCACGAGAGAGAGGGTGTACACGTTAAAACACAAACATAACAGTTTTTTTACAATATTTATTTACAATAAAAAGTATATATTTACATAGTGGCCTCGATACAATAAAATAAATAATCAGGTAGGTGGAGGATGGCACTGGCAGTTAAAAAAAAGAAAGAATCCCGGGTCCATAAAATAAATCTTTGAAAAATGGTGGAACTGTCTAAAATAAAAGGTGATTATTCAGCCCGTCTAAATGATCAACTTTTAGTCGTGGCGAGTGTGTTTACAAGGACTCTGATACCCAAACGGTAAAGTGTTATAATCAGCAATTATCCGACGTTTGATGTACACCGGCCTGTAGACTTTACTCTGCGAAACGGTACATACAGTCGCAAGACCTTTTCTTACAATTTTGTGCGGTATCTGTATGTATCGTTCCGTAAAAATGATATTTGTGATTAATTTATTTTATCAAATAATTATTGTCAACATGAAATATGGAACTATGTTAACTATGTTATTAATTTTAAAATAGTGGTGGTCACGGCATGTTCACTAGTGCCCCCCCTCCCCTTTCACTATCCAGCTTTATAATTGATAGCAAAATAGTTTCAAGACATGTAACCTACTAGTTAAGCTGTGGTGTTGGAAAAGAGTAAGATGGCTTTTAGAATAAATACACTCACATTTGCGTGGAGGGTGAGTGGAAAACAGTTTAGCAATAATAACCTCATAGCACCCAACTGGCATCAAACCCCGATCCCCGTCCTCGGCAGTCCAGTTTATTGCAAGAGTAGTACCTTAAATCACGCGGTCACCAAAGCGGGTCCCGTAATTATATTAGTTAGGTATTCTACGCACATGATATGAAATTAATGGATGGATTCTAAATTACAGTTTTAAAATGGTATTTTTTTCATTCAGAAACGATAACAAATCCATAACACATTAAAATAAATCTAATTCACAAGAGCAGAACATTTATTTTTCTTTCGTTTGGTTGAGAGATAAAGTCATTTTTTATTTTATTTTCTTCGATCTCTTTTTACAGAAATGGCATCCATTGCAAAATACATCGTATTCACACAACTGATTTCATAAACGAACGTAGTCGAGTTGATATTTTTCCTGCAAACATCTGTGGATCACAGAGCAACGTTTGTCATCACTGCCTTGAGTTTTCACGAGAGGCTCGTCTTGTTCAACCTTACACCGATAGGTTGCAGCATACAGCACCACAACACTTGGTATCACTGCCTTGAGTATTCCACGAGAGGCTCGTCTTGTTCAACCTTACACCGATAGCTCGCAGCACACAGCACCACAACACTTTTTTGAATTAAAATATAACTGTACCGCTTTATTTTAGTTTAGAACTATATGTATGTGGAAAAACGAAAGGATAATTATTCTCAATGATATTTACTAGGTTTATGCAGATTTTAAAAAACAAATCATTAAATTATGAAAATACGATCATATAAAAATCATTTAAACAAAGTTGCTTACAAATACTTAACTTTTAATTGGCGTTAAATTATACTAAATGCTATAGAAATGTGTTTATTGTAATAAAATGAAAACAGTTCTAGCCTAAGTCGTCCCACATTTCAATAACAAGACCAATTTGTCTTATGCAGGGTTCTTTAAATTATTTTTAACACTTAAACTTGAATTGGCTGGGTAGCTATGAACAAAACATAAACCACGTAAGTGAATTGATCTTTATAGTAGTAAAAATTTGATTCAAATGTGTGTAGTAGTTTTCTTAGTACTTGGGTACAGAGGAAGCACCTTAGAAACCGGCCGCGATCATCTCCTATGGTGATCCATCTCCTTATGCATACTTTCCAAGCATTAATGTTTTAACTCATCATCTTAGAAGGAAAAGGGACTAAGGTGAGAAACATAATATATATTCAATATTCGCTTGGATATACAAACTTTCATCTAACCAGCTCTATCAATCCTCATAGATAATTTTGTAAAGTTCCTCATTTTTATATTTCATATTTTTCCAAATTTAAATGTTTTTTTTTTGTATTTACCATTTTGTTTTATTTTATTTAAATACGGTTTATATCATTCTAGCTGGTACCCACACCACACTAGCGATGTGTGTGTTTATTTATTGGTACTAACTGTTGTGTATGCAACCATTTTCACGTGTTATAGCTTATTAAGGTAAACCCTTTATACCTATGCTATTAATGTAATACCGATATTCTTTTCCACACCACCTTCGTGGTAGAGTACAAGGCACTTTTTCCCTCCTTTAATCCTAATCCACAATGTCATCACAAACTCTGAATTATGATTCTTTTTCTTCCTCCTCGTTTTCTTCTTGTTTTGTTGTTGTTCTTCTTTGTCCTGCACATCTGTTTCAACTTGTTCCTGAGGTTGAGAATGCAAACCTTCAGATAAGAGATTCAGGGTAGTTCATTGACTTGATTTAATTCTTCTACACTGATTTTTCTTCAGGTCCATCTAAAGAGTCTTCATCTATTGTAGCATTGAGGCAAGATTGAACATGACAATTACTACAAGTTTCTGAACAGTATAGACCTATCTTTATACATCTACACATTTGTCCACAATCTTTTTTAACAGTTGCAGAAGATCACACCAAATGTGAATCTGAAGCAGGATGTTGTGGTGTTCTTTTGGACTCCAAAAAATTACTTTTCATTAGCCATCCCCATCCTTCAGGATTTAACTAATTGCCCAACCATGTTTGCACGTGATATTACACCCGATATAGGTGTTGCAGACCTGCATTAGCTGTCAGTGGAAGTAAAGCTTGCTTTACAGGTTTGTTATTTCTTGTAGACATAGCCAAGTACAAGGGTCGATGTGTATCAAAGGAAACTTCCTTAACTGGAGCACCATATATTACTAAGAGGAAGCGTAGGACTTTAGAAAGGATTAATTCCTTAGAACAATCTTCTTGCTTGAAAACTTCAGCCAAAACTTTTAAACCTTCACGCTTTTATAATATTTTCAACGGTTTTGCTTTACCTGTTTTAAAAACAGCAGATGTTGTATCACACTCAGTGAATGCGTGTGATAATAAAATATTACCTTTACTAGTTTCATACTGGCCGAAACTTCGTGACGAATATATTTTCCTCTCGACCTTCCCTTTACCTGGTTTCAGAAAGAAAACTTCTCTCTCTGAAGCAATAAGAGACTACACCTTCTCCAACAACAATAACTGTTGTATTTCAACAAGACTTCTCGAGTGCTGTTTCTGTAATCAAAACGTCAGCATCATCTTGAGCTCGATTAACCATGAAATTAACAGCTTCCAACTTTTCTGACAGCATCGAAATTAAATCAGATTTGATTGTGTGTGTTGGAAAGGAGTTTTTCTTGACTCGTCGTAACAATGATAGTTTCGTCGAAGAGAACCTCGGTTGATACAAGAAGTTTGGAGGGTCAAAGTAGTTGTTCCATAGATTTTATTAATGCTATTTTCATTATATCAATCAAATATGACAATTGAACCAAAGTGTAATTGCACACAATTAATATGTGTCGCAAAAATATTATCTACACTTTTACGCGCTGCTCCCGTATTGGGCTAGACTGCCAAAGACGGGGATATCAGTGTTAGATCCCGGTCGGGTGTACTAAGTGGGGTTTTTACTAAATGGTTTCTACGCTCTCTACACAAATGTGGGTGCATTTTATCTACATTTTCCCTATTTCTGACCTAACCCATTAGACGCGGTACTGAATAAAGTAACACACACAGATACTAGTCAAATTACTCAGTGTTTTACTCAATGTTGAGTGATTTATATGAATATTTTAAACTGTATTATATAAGAGTATTCAAACTCGTAGGATATACGCCTTGAATTTAAATTTAACATTGAAAATTTTCCAAAATGGTTGCATGTGCGAGAAAGGCGTATCTAAACTTTTTTGTAGGAAATGTTCTATTGTACATATTTGAATATAGACCTTTTAGCCATAGGACCGACCATCACTTTACTGTAGTTGGCAAGGTCTTCTCGTTCTCTCCAGTTGGCTCCAAGTTGCTACAAGATTAGCAACACCGTTTAATTTGGCAGGAACCATGTCGTCGAGCTGAACCGGTTTCATACGGCTTAGACACACGACTTTCTTCATTATTGATCCGGGAACTCGACAGCCACATTTGGAGTTCATTTCACCCTAAGAACTTATGTTGGTATTCTTAGTTAAAATAAACCTTTTTTCATAAAGGCATCTTAAAATGCAACTGCCCACTAGATCTAACAACTGTTTTTCGAATGGTGGACATCCAATTACGCACAAGCACTTCTGAATCACAATTCTTAACTTTCCCAAAATCCTTAAGAAAAATAGTTGTTTGGGCCTACTTGTTAGGAGTTTCTTTTGTTCCCTGACTCCTAACTACTTTTTTATATTCTTCCAGAATCCCTGTTGTGTGGTAGGAAAGAATGTCCTACTCTGGGAACACAGATTGTATCTTCTCGGCTGTATTGGGTGCTTCTTCTCTAGGCCACTTAGTCAATCCCCAATCACGATCACATTCCTACTCTGGGAAACACAGATTGTAATCTTCTCGACTGTATTGGGTGATTCTTCTCTAGGCCACTTAGTCACTCCCCAATCGCGATCACATTCCTACTCTGGGAAACACAGATTGTATCTTATTGACTTTATTGGGAGATTCTTCTCTAGGCCACTTAGTCACTCCCCAATCACGATCACATTCCTACTCTGGGAAACACAGATTGTATCTTCTCGACTGTATTGGGTGCTTCTTCTCTAGGCCACTTAGTCACTCCCCAATCACGATCACATCCCTACTCTGTCCAGGACAGAGCCAAGCACAATCAACATTTCCATCTTCTAGCTTTGCATTCCTCAGCGTAGCAAGTAGAGCTGAAGAAATTCCACTGGAAACGTTTTATCTCTAATTTTCCTTCCAGACATAGACTGTAACTGTGTCGCTACCGAGTGCTCGCAACAAACCAGACATAGACTGTAACAGTGTCGCTACCGAGGCTCGCAACAAACCAGACATAGACTGTAACAGTGTCGCTACCGAGTGCTCGCAACAAACCGTGGGGCTATAGTTGTATTGTTGGCTAGTCCGGTCCAACACTCGGCCAGAACCACCATCTCTTGACCATCATAAGAGAATAACAATATTTTGTTCGTTTCTTTTTCTTTAAATTGGTTATAAAATGCTTTGGTTTTCAAATGATGATGTTATCAATGTTTAGAAAAAACAGCGGTGCGCGGGATGAGACGCTGCATGCTCTGGATAAGAACAGGTTTGGAAAAGACGTCATATTTTAGCAATAAATAAATAAATTATAAAAAAGTTTTTAAAAAAATGTGAAGGCCATTTTTAGATGCAGGTGTGCCAATATAATCTTAATCCACCGCTATCTCATTTTCAAAAAAGTTTTGATAAGGATGGTTTTTAAATTCACCGCCTGTAACTTTTCTAATTTAGGAGAGTAAATTCTAAATCTTTCCCTTTTTTTCAAACTCACTCATAACTCATAAGTGACCAATTTATCCTTTTACTGAATAATTTCCTTTTTTTTGTGATGGAGGTATTGCTCCATTTTAAGAGGAAGATCATAAATTTAAAGTATCAAAAACCTCCCAAGCGTTTCAAATATTTGTAAATTTTTTTTATTAATCACAAGATTATTAATAAGAAGAAATTACTAATATTACTAGCAACTTTTTATTTGTCTAATATTTCGGTTGATAGAAAAGCTAATATATTTGCTAAACTGTACTAAGGATATTAGCTAATTTACTAATGTGTATATTATTAATGACTAATATAATTATTAAACAAAATCTCATAATAATAGATATAAATATTAAGTTATTACTAACACTAATTATCATTAGACTGACACAATTGTGAAACAGGCTACAGAGGTCGAGAGATGAGATTCATGTTGGGATTGGAGGATAAATAGCCTATACAAGGCATCCATTAGATACACGGATGTCACGGATTTGATAAATTGCCTTTACATTTCCAGAATATTTATACATTATATTTTATATATTATCTCATTTTTGTTTCTAAAAAATATTAATTATTTAAGAAGTAATATACCAACATTTGTTAGTGAGTGTCGAACTGTCACGTGAGTACCAAGGAGGATAACAAACCTAACATTACGAGGTGTGTGCAATGTATTCCCTTATTTAACCTCCTTGGATACCACCATGTTTTATACAAACTGTGTGGGCTATGATCTTCAGTTATCTAACAATCGCCATGGTGATATTGTTGAATTATATCTTATAGTAGTTTCTGGTCAATTTAACTGTTTGAAATAATGTACGTATAGCTAGGAATAAAAGTATAAAATGACCAAACCATTATCTATAAAAGAGGCTTTGAAGAAGTGGGAGGAGAAGTACGAGATGAATCCGTCTGAAGCCGTTGAAGTGAACCTGTACTTCCAGTGGCCTCCTATCGAGAAGATGGACAACACCTTAGCGATGCTGACCAAGTGTGAGAAACTGTCATTATCCACCAACTGCATTGAAAAGATAGTCGGGTTGAGTGCGTTGAAAAACCTACGGGTGCTTTCCTTGGGAAGGAACCTTATTAAAACCTTTGCAGGATTGGAGGCCGTTAGTGAGACTTTGGAGGAACTGTGGATTTCTTACAACTTGATAGAAAGGATCAGAGGTGTTGGGATACTAAAGAAACTGAGGGTGCTTTATATGGCTCACAACCTCGTCAAGGACTGGGCAGAGTTCAACAAACTACAGGACATTCAGAGTCTCGAGGAACTTTTATTTGTAGGGAATCCTTTGTTCGAAGCCTTTGAAGAAACCTGGCTCTCAGAAGTTTCACGAAGATTGCCAAATTTAAAAATTCTTGACGGAGCTCCAATCATTCGAGAAGAGGGAGACAAAGAGTAGACAAGACTGTATCCATTCAATTAAAATTACTCCATCAAAATGTATTAAATACAACATTTAATTCATTTCCTCTTCAATGCATCAATAAGTCAAGCTTTAGTATAACAAGATCAATTGAACTCTAATTTGAATAATTTTCTGATATTAAAATTCCCCTTTTGAATGTGTATGGTGACAAAATTGTTTTTATTAAATTACGAATATATCTATCTACGTCTTTAAAGAAACAAAGCAGATAGAACAGAACTTCTCCCCTCCAATCATTTTGACAGTCATCAAGAGTGATGCCATTGTATCATAGGGAAGCTTTTGTGACACTAGAAGAAAGACTCTCATGTCATAATACCTAGAATCGGAAGTTATCTATAAGAAATGTTACCAACGATGAAAACATTAACAATATTATTGTTTTGTCAGCATTAACATGTACGTAGAGGATGTAACACCTCCCTCCATGTAGACATTAAAGCTCTCCCCTCTCAACAGCGTCATGTAGCTTATGTATGATTTATATATAATTATTAGTTTGGTTATAAAATGTAATTATATAATGATGAGTTACATACCATGTACTCATAACAAGGTATTGTTAGGGTAGTCAGATCTCTAAGAATACGGTGGGCAGGACATTCAGTGCCAATGGAAGAATCTAGAACCTTGATCAGGGTGCTGACTGGCAAAACCAATGGGAAGACCTAAATGCAGATAGGAGGATAGCAATAGAATTGACCTGTAAGAGATAGGGTGTAATGAGGGGGACTGGCTAGACCTAGCTCAAGGTAGGGATAGGGTGTAATGAGCTGGACTGGATAGAACTAGCTCAAGATAGGGATAGGATGTAATGAAGTAGACTGGATGGAACCAATTCAGGATAGGGATAGCTGAAGTACTTGTTTTACTGTAACAATTGTTTTTAGAGTTCCTAATGCTATAGGGTAAGTAATTCAATAATCTTATTTTACAAGCATCTGATGAGATAAAACCATATTTGGAAATTAAGCACTGAGTGCTCAGTTTCAAAACTATTTGAATGTTAGATATAATCTCAAACAAACGTTGTAAACCTAGGCAACATAAGTAAATATATTCTAAGGTTAAGGACATTAACTACTTGAAAAATATATACTCACAATGTTATTCTTTCTCAGGATGGCTATCGCGAACCCCTGTGTTTCCACCAAGCTGGAGCAGATCGCTGCCGTCAACAACTGGCTTCATTCGCTATTCACACAGGTAGATGTGTTTCAAACCAACACTAGACTCGACACCAAGAATGTACATTATACGCTGCTCACACAGGTAGATGTAGTTTCAAACCATCACTAGACTCGACACCAAGAATGTACATTATACGCTGCTCAATCACTGCGGTGGATCCAACAGAACGCATGTAACTTGCGGCCTGTGGTTCGCAGACAAACAACCCCAGCACCTTTGGAGAGGTTACCGCCAATAACAAGGTACTGGAGGCGCGTCAATCTCTCTACAACAAGTTAGAGGGCGGCATTGGCGGCTCACGAGTAAACCTTAAAGGGGGTCGCTCCCTTAAAAATTATCAAATTAGGTAGACATAATATACTGTACTCAAAATATCAGAAATGTTAGGTCTGTCTAGCAGATGAAAGATGATGAAAGGGTTATTATGATTTTTAGAGTTCTCGTGTTTATTAATTATAACATCAAGATGCTTAAGGTCACGTTCACCACCTCCTAATAATAAGAACACACAAACAAATTAAGTTATTTTTTCACACCCACATGTCCCCTGATTTTTATCATAACCTTATGCATCCTATATTTAGCTGACAAACGAAACTATAAAAATTATAAAAAGATAACAAGTTATATATAAAAGTATAGAAACTCACTTGGTTCAAAGTCGAAGATTGTCCATTGGCCCCCCTCTCCCCCCCCCTCCCCACGCACACCACACCACACAAACAAACACAGCAGTAAACAAAACATATATAGATAGATTATTAACACTATCTTGAACTTTATATCCACAATATTATATTCTGAAAATTGAAAAATGACACCTGGACACGGGAATTGAACCCGGGACCTTCGGTTTAGTACGCCACTGCTCTTACCACTGAGCTATCCAGGATTCGTCCCGTGCCCATGGTCTTTCTTCACTCATAGTTTAAGGCAGAGTCTAATATTCACAATATTATAGTTTAAGAATTAGTGTATCAGTAAGTTTATCGTTTGAAAGAAAAATCTAATCTTCAGATTTTGTCAAAAAGGAATTTTTCTTTTATTATTTGGTCAAAGTCTGGTATCTCGTGAATCATTGACTGTTCTATAAACAAAGTGGCCAAAGTATGTAATCTGTCTTGGCTCATGGTGTTTCTTAAGTAGGATTTAATTAATTTCAGAGTTGAAAAATACCATTCACTTTCCAAAGTATTCATAGAAATAGTTACAAGAATTTTTAATACTTTTGTGATTTCTTTAAATGTACTGTCTAATACCAAATAAGTTATCCAATTTAACGTTTTCAAGCAGCAAGCCATATTTTTTTCTGTTATTCCTGACCTCGAGTAAAAAACCCCAAGATTTGTATAAAAATATTTTTCATCGCTCATTGGAAATGCACTGTACAACTGGTTAATAGCATCTACCGGAAACCCATTTTTTTAATATTCAGTGAGGTGTTCGGACTGAAATATCTTTACTCCACATAAATTGTTTTTTAACGTAAAGGGATATTTTATTTTAAAAATAACTGTATCATCTTCCTTTGCCGATATATCTAAATAATCATCATTCTGTCGTCACCGTTTCTCAGACGTGGTTCCTCTTGCAATCATCTAAGTTATTTCCTCGTGTCCATCGAACACAGGGGCTAACTTGTTTTAATCTCGATTAGTACCTTTCCAATGTTGTCTATAGCGACATTAATTCTCACCGAAACGGGTTTGCAGAACTTGTAACTTATTAAACAGTATATCAACACGAGGCATTAATTTCGAGTAAAGTGGTATTTTAGAGCGAGTTAACAAAGCCAGCAGCCAGTGCTACAGCTCCTGAGTTAACACGAGACATTAATCTCGAGTAAAGTGGTATTTTAGAGCGAGTTAACAAAGCCAGCAGCCAGTGCTACAGTTCCTGAGTTATATGTTTTCTGAATACCTGCAAGTATATTTCGAAACATTACAGATCATCGTATTTGTAAGAGAAGACTGTTTGAATTATCCTGGACTGAAAATTCCAACAAGTTTGTGAAGGTTGAGGTATTTTTTACTTCATTTAAAGCCGCTCTAACGGCTGTAGAATGGGAGAGAAAGGTGGAAATTCCATTTAAATTGAAAAAAAAAAATCACTTTTTACATTAGAAGTAACTTGTTCGAGCAATTTATTTAATTGATGGGCATAACAACAAACATAGTGAGTATTTTTCTTTGATTTTAACATTTACACCTCCCTCACGTCCACGAATAACTGCAGCCCCATCGTATGTCTGCGTGATCAGTTTATCTGAATCAGTTTTTAAAATAGGATCAAGCTGCTGCAAAATAAATGGTGACAAACCATCTGCGTCTTGCTTTTCTGGGTTCAAAAAGCCCCCAAATCGTTAGTGAATGCGACCATTTAGTCCATATCGGAAAACCAAGTCTGTTTTGAGTTTGCGCAGATACTTCAGTTGCATCATCCAACCTGAGAGATGAAAATGAGGATTTTTAAATTTCTTTTACAATATGTTCTTGGCACACATCAAGCATGTATTGCAAAAGCTCATTTTGTACCATCATGGAAGTCTCTTTAAAACATGGGCTTCCTTCACAGGGATAATAAAAGTAGCATCGATTTTTCTGGTATAATTTAGCAATTCCAAAAATACACGTGTATTGATAGAATCTTCCTTTTTGTTATGACCACAACGATAAAAATTAGTTCCCACAAAATTTTAAAATATCTCTCACTCTAGAAATAATCTGTGGATTTCTCTCCATCCTTTCATTTTGTTTGCGAATATTTTCTGCATAATATGCTGTACTCAAACTAACAGAAATGTTAGTTTTGTCCTAGCAGCTAAAAGATGATGAATTTGTTTTTTTACAATTTTCAGTGCTCTCATATTTATTATTTTAGAATTAAGATGCTTAAGATCACGTTCATCCCCTCTCGAACAACTGGTCTCACCACCACCTCCTAATAACAAACACACACAACAAAATAGCTATTTTTTCACACCCACATGTCCAATGATTTTTATTATATAACTTATTCTTTGTACTTTTTTGTACCTAAATAAAGTTCAAATTGGGCACTGGCCTTGCATTTTTTTAAATTTCAAACTTTTCTTCTAATGATAACGAACCCAAATTCAGTTTTGTAATATCGGAAACTTTCATTATTCACTAATGTAATCGAAAACACGAGCGAAAAACAGTAACATCCCACCATCACACTATACAAATAAACTGCTTATAGCTTACTGCAGCAGACCACACTTGAGCTCAGCCCTAAAAACTTAGTGAAATTAAAGAGATTAACGTCATGTTGTCATGGCAACCCCCCTGTGATGCATGCAGAGCTCACAGCTCTTGTTACCTTAACATAATTATGTCACGCGTTGACGCTATTATGGCTATGATAATTTACTCAATAAAATGTAAAAGAGTTATAACGATTTTTAAAATTATTTATGTTTTTCACCAAGTAATTTAAAAAAATGAGAAATTTCTTATGACTTTCAAAACATGTTTTTTTTTTTCTTTTGCTTTATTTTGCAGGGAAGGTGGTTCTTCAGATCACTCCTTCGAGAGCCGCTCCTGGAGGGTAGATATTCTTGGGGTTTCTACACGGTGATGTGTTTAAACAAGAGAAATACCTTTTTAACGGCACCGAGCTATGGGTCAATTTGGTCAATTCCAAAGATGGGCTTAGTCTTATGGCTGCCCCTGAAATCATACACTTTAAGGTCCACATTGTTGAAGCCTGTCTTCTAGCGCAACGTGTCAAAGTAGCACCTTATATAGTGTTGACACATGCCAAAGCATTAAACGTCAGTCACGCAAGGTATCCCGTTGCCCACGTGGAAGTAAAATCACCTTCATCAGGGCCTTCACTATCAACTGTATCGGGTACGGCAAGTTTGCCAACATAACCACCATCGACAAGGACAGAAACGTTGTAACCAATTTTGGGAATTACTATAAGCTACTACCCGCCCCTTACCCAGTCATTTAAATTATAAACATCAGTGAAGATTTCAAGAGCTACATTGAAGACAACAAATAGTTTATCGTCAATTAACTGAGTGTTTTATCTGTGTGTGGCACATTACTTCAACATTGGTTGTTATAACCCCCTCACGCCATCTAGGAAGTTTCCACCATGGCTAAAAAGAAAGACAACTATATCGTCAACAAACTGCATGGCGTTCTCTGGTATAGTGGTTATTTAGATTACATCTTGCTGAAATCCCTCATCTCCCGTGCAGAAACCGTCTGTTAAAGGGGTCAGAAAATAAAAAGTGTCCAACCAAATACACGCCTACGCTGGTCGTAGATATCTATGACAGAGGTTGTTGGTTTTTGAAAACAATTTAGCTGGGCCACACCACGTGCGTGGCACAAAGTTCTGTTTGGAATTTATGTTTGGCCTCCATCGTTTGAGGACTTCAAGATTCGATTATTAAAGATGGACATTCACACCATAGGACGTGCGCTGAAAACAAGCCTGTGTCTCCGTTCTGTACGTCCGGGTATTTTCTCTGCTGATCAACTACCCAACAAAATAGCGCACCCTACAGCTCTCGTCATCAACCGGAATCCACACATAAATTATTCTAGGTGCCCATAGAGAATACTTTGACAGCTAAGGACTTTTCCCCCGTATAAAGTCACATTTAGCATTTGTATGCAAAAATGTTTTCCGTTGGTCTTATAGTACGGTACAACCTCAAGGCATAGCCTTAGACGTTTGTAGCCATTACTTTCTCAAGTACCTTCTCTATAGCACCCAGAATATTCCAATAAAAACTGTTATGGCCCTCTTCTCACCCCCCAAACATACATACAACGACGCCAAAGTGTTAAGATATTACAACGCATTTTTCAAGAAATTGTTGTCCTGCCACCCCTCAATCAGCGTGCACCCTGTACTCCCCTCGGTGGCTATAAAAGAGCGTTTTCAAGGAGTGCCAGACATAATCACGACAGTCGTTGAAGCGATCACACACCATGGAAGGTCAAGACGTTTGTACCTGCAAAGCAAAGATGGTGAAGCCACTTGGCATAGCTAGTATTTTTAACACTTTGTTTCCGTTGGACGAAGTAGATGCAAAATGAGCTATCTTCAGCACGAATGTCAAGAAAACCTTTACGCTCTTTGTTTAGGTAGAGAATAGTGGAGGAAATTGTTCGGTGTCTAACCGTACAGAGTGACAAGAACTAGGCAAATATGTCAGTCATATCAATTTTTTTCAGCAACATGCAGCCTCCTCAAAATATTAGTCTGACTAATCATGAAATCTTTTTGAGACAAATTTTTGGTGACCGTATGTTCGTCATAAGTGAGAAACATGACCCTGGACTCAAATGAGTCGCCTACCTTGCAACTAACATCGCTCTCGCTAACTCGCATCTTTGTAAGGTGTGGGACTTCATTGACCACCCGGATATGTGGTCAACACCCGTCGCCCGATATTTCAACCATTTGATCGACACATTCGTTGTGGATGTGTGCGATACGTTGATAAAGACCGTGGATGTCATCAACCTTGAACAGCCTGCGGTGATAACATATATCTGAAATCAGGATTTGACCAATACTACCAACTATACACGTATGTTGGAGTACATGAGATAGTAGAGGAAGCAATACTGAGATGGTATGGACATGTAATGAGGATGTTGGAGTACATGAGATAGTAGAGGAAGCAAGACTGAGAT
>CABFOV010007557.1:0-16824 GCA_902141375.1 Timema poppense
TATCAACACCTCGTTGAGAATGTATTGTAATCGTCAAAAATATCTAACTCAAGATGTTGATACATGTTGACGTTCCATAATCCCCTGAAACCAAAAAAGTGGTTTTCGCAAGCCTAGCCGTCCGCCAGCCCATCGGGCTAGAGCTCAAACTATTGTACCGATTGAGCTAGAACTTGATATCTGAACTTTTCATAAGGTCCCCCCGAAGGGTTTTTGGGATTAGATTTCTAACTCTAAACTTAAAGGTAGTTTACTGAATGACAAAAAGAGAAAACAATCTATTTTATTGAGATTCGCTCTAAAGATTTGGATTACATTTTATATTTAGACAATATTTAATATTATAAACAAGAGGGCAATTCTCATTTTCTTATGAAAATGACTTTAAAGGTATCTTACTTTACACGGGGGACCGTTTATAATTTCAATAATTTATTCTCAAATATTGACACAAAATAACTTACCATTCCAAAGTTGTAATACTATTAAAGATACAAATATTTTATTTGAAATATATTTGTATGAAACCAGTAATTTTTGAGCTAAAGGGAAATATATGTACTTTTTAATTTAGTTATTTAAAAATAAATATGACTTATGCTCTTTGGTGGACAAAGAGATTCCTATTTTTTTCAATTTTTCTGTAACAGTGCTCCTAGTTCCTAATGCCATTGAGTAAGTAACAGTCTACATTATTACATTTATGATATTTGGTGTAATGTTTCTACAACCATTTATAAATCTATTACTTCTTTACACAAATCTTACGAGTTTTTAATAACATATATTTTAAGATAAAAAAGAGAGAAAGTCTGTGTGGTGCACCATACAATTTTTGTCTTGCACCACGTCCTACTACCCGTTCGAGTTATACGCTTATGTACTAATTACGGTGATGGTTTAAGAAATTTGGAAGGAAGTGTGCCAGCATTTGCATGTAGGTAGGGTAGAAAACCATTTAGGAAATACCACCCTCAGTATTCTTGACCAAGATACGAACCTCGATCTCCCCGTCATTGGCAGGCATCGTATGGGGACCACACACAGCTCCTTGTTCTTGAAGTAGAGTAACAATGTTTCGTGAATGATAAGTGATAAATGGAAACATAAAATAGTTAAGAATCAAATAGCCAAAGCTATTATATGTACATTTTAGTGAGGATTTAGTCTATATAGATATCATATTCTTAAAATTGAGAACTAGTGAAAAATGACCCTGGGCATGGGACGATTCCTGGATAGCTCAGTGATTAAAGCATTGGTGTACTAAGCCAAAGGTCCCGGGTTCGATTCCCATGTCCAGGTGTCATTCTTGGATTTTCAGAATATAAAATAGTTAGTTACCAAAATAAGATTCATGTTTGAACTAGATCATTTTACATTTAGTCTGTATTTTATTCTACAACCCTAACATCGCCAATTAAGAACAGAAGGGAAGAGAGTTTCGGTTAAAAATGTTTTTATTGAACAATCAAAATAATTGATAGAACTCCAAAAAACAAACGAATATCACAGCGTGAGAAGTGGAAAGGGGGGATTTAAGAGTCCAGCCATAACAAGCATAAAAATATTCCTACACATAACATGGAGGCAATAAGTAATGGGCTTAGTATCTAACGTTCTAAACCCCAAAGTAATGGCATACACCAACAAGTTAACTCTGATGTATTCCAAAAGTCCAACATGGTTGTAATAAATAAAGAGGTTTAGTACTATTTGAAACCCAAGACGTCGCCAGAAAATAAATAAGTTACTTAGTAATTAGCTCATGTAAACATATCTGACTTAAAACAAACATTGAATATAAAATATTCCCATACAAAAATGTCTTCTATTTGATAATGAATTTACTTGAAACTCACAAATGCCACATAGTGACCTCAAAAAGATAAATTAATAAAACACACACAAAGGTGACCAAATAATAACGAAAATAAATTAATGTAATAATTAAAATCCAAAAAGATAGTCTTTAAAAACTTTACAAAATAATTTTAAACCTAAAAAGAATTTAGAATAACGTAAGCATTAGCCTGACCTAGGCAGCGCTTCACTTTCATAAGCTAGTGAATCATGGTGTCAAGAGTGGCCTGTTTATTATACTTGTGCTGCGGTATCTAGTGGGGACTAATTTGAATAAAATATGGTAGCGATATTCTGTGAACCTAAGCCGAACAATGAATGCGGGTAGTGTTCCAATTTGTTTATCCATTTCAATAATTCGGCCACTCAAAAGATTTTCCATTTTATTGTTCATCTCAAGTGACTTGAGTTTATAATTTCTAATTATTAGATCGAATACCTAGAAGTTTGTTTTTAATGTTGATATATATTGCGAGAGTGACGTGTTGAACCACGTGAACAATAACTGTTGGGAAAAAAATTTCTATTTAATAAAGTATTAATTTGTTTTATATTTAACTTGATAACCAGGGAAAAATATCAACTCTTCAAATCCAAAGGTAATTTTTTAAAGAGAAATCTTAAGATTCTAGTAACGATAATAACATGAAGGGAGCAAGGTCTAGGGCATCCATCCGCTGCAGCCTCCAACCACCTATTGGATGCCGCCTCCGACCACCCATTGGATGCTCTCAGCCCTCAAGACATCGTTTACTCCTACAAGTAAAGCTTTAGTGGAGCCATCTAACAGTATTTTAGCAGGAGAAACTCCCAGAGAGAACATTCCTTGTGAAAAAGTAAAGAAAATCGATAAGAAAGACACGAAAAAAAACATTCCTGGGGGTAGTTGACCCCATTATAAGGGTGAATTTGAGGTGTGTTTTGGTTCCCGACCACCATTCTTGGCTTCCTTTCTCCCTCCATCCACCTCTATGACGTCAGTGAGCCCTTAGAAGTGAACCCTATAAATTGTTGTTACACAGGCGCAAAGCTAGCACTCCGGGGTCACCTCAATGAATCTTCCCAACAAGTAAAGGTGAGGTCATAAAGGTTTTACGCAACAATACTGTAGACTGTACCGGACTTGGGGCAGTGGTTTCCAACTTTTTGTTGGGTTGACCCCAATTTTTTGTCTTTGAGATACTCATGAACAATTGATATCCGTCCGAGGTTCAACCCTCTGACAAGACTTGTATTAATCACAATTTGTGAATGTGTGGAATGCCAGGCCTCCACCATGGATCGGATCCCATGTTAAACTGTAGGTCCTCCATTTCATCTCATAATCACCCTAGCATTACACATTAGTGTAAGTGCGTATAACCCGAACGGGTAGTAAGACGGTGCTAATAATAATCTTAGTTATGTCAGAAGCTGGCAGGCTGGAGTAAGAAGGAGCTACTGGTACCCCGACTAGCCAGCGTTGCAAAAATTGTCTTATATTTGAGAGGAGATTCATAGACGAAAACGAAAGCATGACAACGCAGTTTTCCAATAGTAGCTGAGCAGTTCCCTCGGAGATGATATCCAGTCTAGTGTTGAATATAACAATTGTAGGTTTTTTTATTCGTCGACGTAAGCACTGAGTACATACAGGTCATCAACACTAACATTTTAGTTGGTGCTATATTTTTGTGGGATTTATAAGACAAGGCTGGCCCAGTTGATGTCAACATTCAATCTTTTGGTGTAGTACCACGACAAAACCTGATTTTTCCAACTAATTATGTTTGATGTGATTCTGATCAAAACAAAAAATATCGTCAAATGGATAAATTACACTTTTTCTTAACCTTACCCTTCCAGAGCTTACACATTAAGGTCACAAAAAAAGAAGTAAAAAAAAATGCAAATTGTATCTGACACTGCTTTGTGAGCTTTATTCCAGCAAGTCACCTTTTGGAGGGTAATGGCATTCAATTCACTGACATTTACAAACCGGAGGGTAATGGCATTCAATTCACTGCCACTTACAAACCGGAGGGTAATGGCATTCAATTCACTGAAATCTCCAAACTGGATTTATTTGGTCACTTTTTGTTCCTTAGAGAATGAGCTGAGTGAACTTACTTGAAATGATTATATTAATTATGTTAATATGTTACTTGAGAATATAACATTTAAATACTTTAACTAAACACCAGGAGGTGATAAAGTAAGTGTGAAAATGCTGCGAGTAGCAGGGGAGGAAGAACTACGATGCCTGTATAGAGTGGTACGAGTAAAATGGGACTAGAAGAGGGGAATTATAGTATCTATCTTAGAGAAAGGAGACAGGAAGAGGTTTGGGAACTCTAGGGTAGTAACTTTGATTAGCTACTGTGCAAAGGCTTATGAAAAAATATTGGAGAAAAGAACTATGGGAATAGTAGTAAGAGGAGGGAGAGAGAAGCAATATGCCTCTAGACTAGGAAGGTTAACAGTGGATCTTATTTTGGCTCTGAGGCAGGTTCAAGAGCAACACTATGGGTACGGAAAAGACCTGCTTGTGGTATTCCTAGATGTTGAAAAAGTGTATAACAGCGTGTGCAGAAGAAGAGTATGAAACGCACTGGAGAAGAAAGGAGTGCAGGATGGGACAGTAAACAGAGTGAGGTATATGTATAAGGGTTGTGTGAGCGGTGTGAAAGTGGGAGTCGAGAAGACATATTGGTTTGAGTTAAATAATGGTCCGAAACAATATAGTACGTTCTCCCCACTTCTGTTCATTGTGATGGTGGACGAAATAATGAAGGAAGGGGAAGAAAGAATCGGGGAGGGAAATATGAAAGCAATTGTGTTTGCAGATGACCTGATGGTGTGTGGTAGTGAGGAAAAAGAAGTACAAGAGCAGCTGGAAGTTTGGGAGGAGATGGTGAAGAGGTATGAAATGAGGTTTAATGTAATGAAGAGTGAGATGGTGATCCCAACAAGGAATAAGGACTGGTATAAAAAGTGACGTGATGCTGAGAGGGATAAATTGAATATAGTAAAGAGTTTCTAGTATCTGGGCAGTATTTTAGAGGAGAGTGGAAGGAAAAAGGGAAGTAAGTGAGAGAGAAAGGCAAGTAGAGGCATTTTTCAGAAGTGTGAGAAGCCTGATTTGGAGCAGGGATATACCAGACAAGTGCAAGGGAATGATATACAATGCCTATAACCTACCAACAGTGACGTACACTGAAGAGACGTAGTTAATGAAGGAACAGGATGGAAGCAGAATGCAGGAGAGTGAAATGAGATTTCTGAGAAGCAGGATAAGTGCGACAAAATTTGACCGGATAAGAAATTAGAGCATAGGAAGAATAGTTTATTATTATTATTATTATTATTATTATTATTATTAGCACCGCGTCTTACTACCCGTTCGAGTTATACGCACTTACGCTCATGTATAATGGTAGGGGTGATTGCGAGATGAAATGGAGGACCTGTAGGTCCACTGGGATCCGAACCATGGCGGAGGCCTAGTATTCCTCACATTCACAAGTTGTGATTAATACACGTCTTGTCAGAGATGAAGGAAGGGTTTGGCAATCAGATAAATCTGTGCCAGGGACCGAGGATTGAACCCCGGATCCTCAGCACAGAAGTCTGACACCTTACCCTTAAACCACCAGGTCACGGACAAGAAGAATAGTAAAGGAAGAGCCAGTCCAGGACAAAATAGAGAAGGCACGACTAAGGTGGTATGGCCGTGTGAGAAGAATGAAGATGAAAAGGATACTCAGGAGGATGTTGGATATGGAGGTGGGGGGGAGGGTGTAGGAGGCCAAGAGGAAGACCAAGGGACTGATGGCTGAAGGGAGTAAGGAGGGGGAGAGAGGAGAGGACTGGGCCAAGATGAAGGGAGTGAGGTGGTGGGCGGTGCAGAGGCTTATGTTCTAAATAGACCCAGTCAGTGGTTGGAAGCTGTTTATGATGATGTTGATGATGATGATGATGATGATGATGAACTGAACAAAAAATAAGTATACGTTACAAATGTAAATTTATGTTATGTTTTGTTATGTTACAGATTTAGGTGTAGGTATTATTGTTACATAATTCTTACGGTATTATGTCTCTAGAATAGTTGTATTATGTCTTGTTAAATTTATTCAATGCCTAAATAACAGTTTTCATCCTGTATTGTTGTCCCCTTTATTCAAAGTTTATAGAATAGATTATATCCTGTGTTGTTCACTTTATTCAATAGTTTGTAGCCTTGAATGATGTATCCTCCATCTAGAGACTAGCTAGGTTTTTGTTCTAGGCCTATCTCCCCAAAAGAGGTTTGTAGATGTGTTTGTAGCTCTGTCTCTCCACGCCAACAAGTTCTACCCCAGAAATGATACAATTTGTTATTTTGACTCTCGAGTCGATATTTCATGTCACATTTTCTCTTCGTGCATGACTTGAACCATTCAACACAATGTTAGGCTTTGTTATTGTACTACCAAGCACACAGCTAGAATTGAGTTTATCCTTGTTTTAATATTTCTTGTTTTTTTTTGTTTGTTTTTTGGCACATGTCCCAAGTAATTTTATTTCCGCAAGACATACTTTGATTCAAGATAGTAATTCATTCTCAGAGGGGTAGAAAATATTATTTATGATAGTGGTGAAACCAGTTTCATTTTCATAAACAATGATCACCATTTTGTGAAGGTTTTTTTTATTTAAAACTTTTAAATTATAAACCCAATCGCAAAGAGATAATCATTACCTGGTATTTACTTTCGACATTAAATGCAAATATAAAAATATAGATAATAATTGTTTTATAATAAACAATAATTTCATCTTTGTGATTTTCATTTAAAATCTGTTCGGATTGACTTGACCAATAGTATGATTTACCATCAAAGTTTTATTGCACAATTTTAACATGTGTGTAATTTTAAGTTATAAATAGTGATTCATTGAGTTTAAATCATTACAGTCCACGAGTTAAAAGGGGTCAAACATGCTATTTTATACTTTTTGCGTAAACATTTTTTTAGTACCGCGACCTACCACCCACGGGGCTATAAGCCTCGTACCATTGTTAAGGTAAAAAGTAGTTAATGTATGGGGCTAAAATTTAGTATAACAATATATTAATGAGGTGTACACAATAAAATATTTATAGTATTAATATTAATTATATAAATATATTTTATGAAATATTAATAGTTATTAATATAAATATATTTCACTTCACACACGTCATATGAATGTTTAGTTTTACTAAATTTCAGCCCCATACATTCATTTCTTTATCTTAACTTGTGAACTGTAATGATTTGAATTCATTTAATCACTATTTATTATTATTATTAATTATACACTCATTAAAACTTTGCGAGAAAATATTGTTGGTCGAGTTACCTTAAGTTTCTCATATAGAGTGCATTGTATTGCAGTGCGTTCACCCACTCTCCCATCATTAATACTCTAAATGTCTTCATTGCTGCGTGTTCTCTGTCTTATTACCCAACTTGCCTATCCGAATATTTACGTTCCTGTATTAGGGATGAGAACGGTGTGAATCTAATATTAAATTGGATTAAAAAACACCTCAAACACTTGGAATGGACTCTAAGCCCAATTTATTCGTTTCTATAAAACTTCATAACCTAGTTCACATGTTTCTTAAAGTTTAAATAGCAATTAAAATATTTTAATTGGTTCTCAATAGTAATAATTACTGTGGTCAGAACCAAAAAATATTCATCAATAAACTGCAAATGTAGTCAAACAAGAGTGTTGAATCTTTAAATAGTTTTAAAAAAAGCAACAAACACGTGTTATTTTTCAAAACTTAACCTAAAACCTTTCCGCCTTTAAAGCCAACGGTCATCTTTCAGCTGGAGCCGACAAGTCCAAACTGACGCTCAATTTGTTGTAGTTGCAAAGATAAACACTCATCTTATTGGTGAGACAGAGGGCGCAGTGATCGCCATTCCAACAATGCACATGTATACTTACATTATTGTTTACTAACTGGTGTACACCCATCCGTTATTTATACGGTCAATCTATAAAACATTAGCCATAGGGATATGTAGCCTAATCTTAAGTTTAATTATTATTAATCCTTTATTGGTTTAAATTGTTTTACCAAGTTCGAAAAGTAGGGTGACAAATACACTGTTAAAGTAGAGAAATAATCTGAACATTTGTTAAAAGCTGATTTTATTTAAAAGATTGAGTTAAATTGTATCTATACACAATATTCAAACATTTTCTTGTTGGTGGTGATACAAAATAAAGAAGAGTGAAACAGTATTAATAATTGGCTTTTAATGAGTTAAAACAAAATTAAAGTTTCACAGTACTATAATAGTTTAAAGTTTAGAAAATGGATGGTTCATTTTGAACGTTTTCAGCCTGATTCGATCCGCTACTTTGAATCCGCCATATTCGTTTTTCGTTTTTTGGAATTTTCTAAAACACATTATCTTAAATTCGGCATCCCAAGTTTTAAACTTCTTGGAAGTTGAGAAGTGTTCGAATAATTCATGCGAACAGACGGATTTCAAAACTATATCTTTAAGTTTATGAATCGATTTGTTAACTTGGGAGGAGGGTGGGTATATCCAAATGCTACGAAACCAAATATTATACTAAGGCAGTGATTCCCAAACAGAGTTCCGCAAGCCCATGTCCAGGGTTCCGCGAGAATTTGCAAAATCTTGCGAAAAAATACTACACTTTGCCACCTTTAAAAAAAATATTAAGGTTTCAACGTGACACATAAATAAAACAATGAAGCATTTTGAATGTTTAGCTTGGTTAGATATTTGTTTGATAGTTATTTAAGAAATGAAAGAGATTTTGGGGGGTGTATTTTCTTAAAGACGGCTGACATGTGCGGCCCACACTGCAATGTTTGTTTTCTTAACTCGAGACAATTATTGTCTGTGATCATTTCTATGAGATAGTAATATTTGTTCATCTCAATAAGTGGAAACGATGATTTGTTATTTTATTTGTTGCTTAATGACACTTAAAATTTTGTTAGTGTTTTAGTGTTTAATTAACTATTTAAAAACAACTACTACTACTACTACTACTACTACTACTACTACTACTACTACTACTACTACTACGGGTTTATCATGGGATCGTTGTATTGGAATATGCACAGATGACACCCCCTCAATGATTGGCTCAAAGGGATTTGTTACTCTTGTTAAAGAAATAATCCAGAAATTTTAACGACCCACTGCTTTCTTCATAGAGAAGTTCTGGTTTCTAAAACGATTAGAGAAGATTTGAAACATATTTTCAATACAGCTGTTAACATAGTTAAACTTTATTAAGCAGCGTCCTCTGCAGTCCCGCATGTTACATAAATTTGTGAAAACATGGGTAAAGGCCACGTCACGTGACTTCTACACACCGAAGTTAAATGGATTTATAAGGGAAAAGTGTTGACACACATATTCGAACTACGAGAGCAGCTCGAGATTTTCTTCAAAAGAAATAATAAAAATTATTTTCCCAACTATCTTGAGGACAAATCGTTGCTCCTGAAACTAGTATACCTGGCAGATACTTGTATTTATGAACACATAAATGAGTTTAAGTTCAACATGCAAGTTCCCAAGGAAAATATTTTGATGTGTACAGACAAACTTGTAGCATTCAAAAATAAAATTGTAGTTTGGAAAAAACCTCTTTTTAAGGGTAATTTTTAAATGTTATCCCTATTTTCTCATCTTCAGAGCATTACAACTGACAAAAACCGTGAAACCATTATGCCCTTGATTTCCAGCCACATGGAATCTCTGGTTGAAAATCTTGCCAAGTAATTCCCTTCTTTATCATCGGAAGGAAGAATCCTTTCACATATTTTCTAACCAGTTCAGAAAGTTTACTCAGCCGGCAGGAAGAATGTCCTTAAACAAACTTGGAGACTTGAATTTGTAAATTCCAATTGCTATGGTGCAACGAAAATCAAAAATGAAATAATAAAATAAGAATATAATCTTCAAATTAAAAATATACGCGATGTAATGGACATGCGATGTAATGGACTTGCGATGTAATTGTATATATACGCCCCTTCATTCCTATTGGTTGTACGTCAGAGTAGGGTTAGCTGTGTGTAGAGAGGTGGGGGAAATGCGACGTGATGGACCTGCAATGTATTTGTTCCCAAAACGCGATGTAATGGACATGCGATGTAATGGACTTGCGATGTAATGGTNTAATGGACTTGCGATGTAATGGTGCCCACCCGACTGTGACCGCCACTAATAGGAAACAATATCTGAGGCCTCTCGGGAACGCGCAGTTGTTTCCACAGGACTAAACCAATGTAGTGGTTGATGCGCAAGCGCGGCCTTGTGGAGGTTATTGGAGCTGTAGTGATAAGTGTGTCTCCCCCCCCTCCCCCCCGCACACTACGTCTTGTACCTATCGGCGTTGTGCGCAGGCGCCGATGAGGTAATCTAAGAACTCATTGGCTGGAAATGATATCACCTTACGTCATACAATCCATCCACATTTCCCCCGCTGTTACAAGCAGAATATAAGCAAGTGCTCAGCGATTCTCAGTACTCTTTGACGCCAATAGTTCTAAGGAGCATCTTAGAATGTAAGTAGCCGTAATGGTGGGGATTCAAATAATATTTTTTTTCTAACTATTACGTTAGTGGGAAGGGTTTGCGTAGAGATATTTAAATATGTAGCCGCCTCTTTGTGCACTGGAATAAGTTGCCTTTAATTTATATTAGGTTTTTTTTACGCATTTCTATATTATTTCGAAGTCACAGAAATTATCTTATAATATCTATTTATTACGGCTAATATCGTTGAGCTGAGATTAAAGTATTAGTTGGCCTTTTTCTTTGCGATCACGTTGAAACTCATTATTAAAGTTTGGTCAGAGGAATAGGCCTTTACGCACTGGCGTATAATTTATGTTATTCGTAGGTATGAAGCAGTTAGAGTGAGAATTAAAGGCATGGAAAAGCCTAGATTTCTGTAACTCCTTTTTGTTATGTACTTTATTGACAAGCCAGTCTTTTGAGATTTGAATTCAAGGTAGCTCTTATATGTTTCTTGTAGAATCCCTATTGTGAGATTGCATTTACGGACATTATTAGAGAAATATTTTAATGTTGTAAACTGACTTTACTGCTCGTCCCATAATTAATAATTCGTAAACTGGTCATAATTTTGATTAATTTGAAATAATTTATGTTATGTTTAAATGTCTAAAATATAGCGTAGAACTCGCACCCTTATGTCATCTTATAAAGTTATAAACTTAGATACTTACCAGTTATTAATAAACTCTGATTATATTTTTGATCAACTGGAGAGAATTTATGTTATGTTTAAACGTCTAATATGTTGCGTAGAAGTCGCAACCTTATTTCATCTTATAGTGTTATAAATTCAAATATTTACTTGTTATAAATAAACTTGCCGAAAGGCCCTAATTGTTACTACTCCTGATTTTATTTAACTACAACTCTAATTCACTGATATAAATAAACAAGGGTAGGTGCTGACACCTGGTTTTGGTTGGATTGAGTGGTGGTCATTAAAGGTCCCTGATGATTTATTAGCATATTTCTTTTTGTATGACGCTCTCGCTGTGGTAATATATTGGTTAGATAGGGAAAGGACGCTACCACCACAGGGGAGGGTTGACCACCATTGGCATTGCATGTCCTGCCTACTGTAATCTATGATACTTGATTATCCTAACCATTTATTGTGATGAGTACAGGGTGTGTAACTCAGCACTAATAAGCAGCATCTCCCCAAGTATCCTAAGCTCTTTTAGGACCAAATATCTTCCCAAGCACCGTGTTTTCGAATACCCTAAATTTGTTTGGGCCATGTAAGGTAAGAGACCGCGCTTCACACCCATACATAGCAACCGGTGAAGTTATGGTTTTGTATATTCTGAGTTTTACATTCCTTGGCAGCGGGCGAGATGTCAACAACTTATTGGCCGACTAATAGCATACTTTTACCGACTGTAGTATTTTCCTGATTTACAATCTTATATCCATACTCTCTTTGCTAGTTGGGGGCTCTGACCCCAAACCTCCTCACCCCCCCCCCCCCNGAACTTTTTTTTTATAGGTCTTAACTTTTAGCCACAAGAGACCTACAAAAAAAGTCCACACTGACTTTAAAGTTTAACCGCCATTTTGAATTTTTTTCGGGGATTAAAAATTAATTTTTTTAACTGTTTGGAATTTGGCCGTTGGTTACAGGCTAAAAGCTATAAGTTTGTCAGATTTCGAGTTTCTAGCTCGCCTGGAAGTGGGTCAACATTAATGTCAGTGAAGGAGTCAGCCATGTGGCTTTATAGTAGTATAATTGCTAATTAAAATGGTTCCTAAGTATTTAAATTCAACCACGTCAAATTATATGTTGTCTGCAGTGATTTCCAAATTATCGTCCCTAATTTGAGTTATATGTGTGATTTTATGCTTATTATTTTCAGCGTTCATTTAAAATCTATTTCCTCACTAGCCACTAATAATACTTACAGTTTAATGTTGAAATTACATTAATGTTTTCAACGCTAGTAAACATACTTGTAGATGACTTCCAAATAGATATGGTGTTTAAAATGCAAGTTAACCATTTACTTTTTGTATCCAGAAATTAATCATGAAATAATGACTTTCACTCTTGAGGTGAAAAGTTACGTAAAACAGTGGTCAGAGATAAGTGTCTACTTGGTGTAACAGGGGAAGGACGATGGTAGAGAAATGTAAGAAAATAGCGTTAAGTGATTTAGGGATGACCTAATTGTAAATTTGTGGACGGGTGTTTCAATCTGTGTTTCATGAAAAATATTACTTGAAAAGAAGCTATTTCTATTCTGTGCGTGTTCTAAAATGTTTGTTCGAGAGTTATAAGCTATACCATAATGCAGCCAGAGAGGGCTAGCTTTTTTTTTCAAGTTAACTAGAGGGTACATGCTAAAATCACTCACAAATAATGAAAATTTATGATCTTGACACAGTTTCAGGCCAATAGCTACGGCCAAATTTTCTCTTAGGGCAAGTTGGATGAGTCAATCGATTTAAATTTGTCAGATCCCCATTTAATGTGGGAATTCAGAGTATGATCAATTAGAAACCAAAGTAAATAAAATATATATGGCGCAAGAATTTATTGCAAGAACTTTTAATATAAATATTGTTTCATACTCCTCCCGTCTCACGACTCACCTGGGATATTCACCCATTTTTCTGAAGATTGTAGAATTTTAAGGAAATGCGGATGAATAAAGGTTAACTATTTATTAAAACCCCATTAAGTAGACACTGTTGAAATTCAAACGCCAAAATTCCTGTCACTGGAAAACCAGATTAGAAAAGTCTGACGCATTTATCTGCGTATCCACCGATTAGGATAACTTATATTTAATGTGTATATAAAGTTCGAATAAATTAACTCCAAATGAATCTGTTTGGGACAATATTGCACCAATTATATTAACATAACTAGGGTAAAAAACACACAAAAAAGTTTGTCGGGATTTTTTTTCCAGCCCCACGTCTTACTACCTGTTCGAGATATATATTTGGAAAGATTAGAATTACAAGGGCAATACTTTCTAAATACCATGCATAAAAATACATTATTTTCGCTTAATACAAGTTTGTATTTATTCCATTGAAGGAAATAATAAATTAATTGTGAGCTGCCTGCTTTGGTGGTCGCAAGCTCCGACACGCTACTTTCGCAGCATTAGACTAGAAGCCGAAGACGGGGAGATTGAGGTTCGGATCTCAGTCGGATGAACTCAGGTTTATTTCCAAATTGGTTTTCACTCTCCCTCCAAGCAAATGTGGGTGCACTTCCTACAAATATAACCTTCCTACTCCCTAAAACATTAGCGTAACTATTACGTAAGCGTATAACTCGAACGGGTAGTAAGGCGTGGTGTTAAAAGAAATATTGTGTACTACATCCCTCTATATGAACGTGAAGTTATTTTATATTCTTTTTTTTTTTAAGAACTGTGTTTATCAATTTATCTCATAAGTATACAGAATAAATGTGTCAAAACTTTTATTGGTGACATAAAGCAACCCTACAATATAGTTGATAGCCACGTCTCTTCACCATCTTACGTACAATTATTGCAAGCATAACATTTAATCAATTCCAATTAAGTAACTAAACTATAGAACGAACACGTAAAAACAAGAGCGTCCATTTTAAATTGTTAGCACTAAAAACTTCCTCAGATGATTCTTTAGACATTTGATGAAATAATTACATTGACCTATTATTGATAGAGATATATCGCTAGCCGCTAATAAACTGAGTGCCTGGCTTCCATAATAGTGACGTCAGTGGACAGATAAATAGTGATGGTCTGTGTTGCTCTATTTGTATCGGCTTGTTTACTTCGTCTGCGGAGTTTCAGCTTTCAGGTATTCACAGAGAGGGAAGGTCAGCAGCTTAAATTAACTGGACAAACCGCAATACAACCGCTAGCAGATTAAAGGGCTATGACACGTCGCGTCCCATTGGAAGAGAGAGAGAGGAGAGGAAAATTAAAACAGTAGGTCAAAGAGAAGAAAGAGACGTCAAGGAAAATAAGAAAGGATGGAAAGATATATGAGTGGAAATATTAAAACAAAAAACACACAAAAAAGAGGGAATATTTAAGATAATTATTATAAATAAAAGAGGAGGACAATTTACCTCCACTATTCCATCATTCTCGATCAAGCTATCTGGCGTAGCACCAAGAAATGCCAATTCAGGGTCAATGAAAAGATCGCATCTTTCAACGTGAACATTTAAAGTCACCTCTAATGTTTTTATGACTTTGTGTTCAGTTTCTCTTCCATATTCTATAGTGGTTATGTGTTGTAGATCAGTTTTGAATCATTGTTTTACTATATTCTCGAAGCAAGTTACTGCAAGATGGTTGCAGACTTGCCTTTCTTCTAGCCATAGTTCAGAGTCATTCTGATTTCTAGTTTGACATTCAATGTCCTGTAGCTTATCCTTGGGCTGTCGCAGACTATCAAGTAATTATTTTTAGATACTTGAAAATCTTCATCACGAATGTTTATTTTCTTAATTGGCTTAGGAGAATGTTTGTTTGACTTGGTACAGTTTGAATCCTGCTGTGATTCCTCACGTTTATTTCGGAGGAGATATACCGTATTTTCGGAGTTTTTGAGCTTCTAGCAGCTTAGTAAATTTTCCTAGGCTTGCTCTATGTATTTGTTCGTGCAAATAGTAGTGAAGAGACCCAATATTATGGCTGACAGCAGCCTCTGCACATCGAGTTTGATAAGGTCCTTGATGCGTTTTCCACCTGTCTTCTTCACAAAGGCAGTGTTATAGTGCTCAGCACAGTTATTATCTGTAGTTTAATGTAAATCAAGCTGGGACAGCTTTTGAAGAAGGCCACTTTTAGAAGAGCTGGAGTGATATTTTTACTTTCCCATATCAAGAAAAAGTATTATGATCGTGAAAACAATCGATCAAGAAACTATAGACAAATTTTTACGTTTTATTTGGACACAAACCTAAAATAAGTGGATGTTTCGATTATATCTGACCCCATGCATGTATGTCTGTCTGGCTGTCCCTGGCCACGGATTCAAAATGGTTTGATGGATTTTGTTAGAACTTGAAATTTAGATATTATGGGGTTATATCACAAAACTTTCTTTAACCTAGCCCTTCAATTAAGATTAGATTACTGATTTTTTTTTAGTTACAAATTTTTCAAAAATGGCTTTAACGATTTTGTTTAAAATGAATATCTTGGATTTGACATAAAAAATAGCACTATATAATGGGGATTTTTTTGAAAAATATTGTTGAAGGATAATTTACCGATTACTGATTTTTCAAAAACTTAAATATATTTTTCCAATAGATACACCTATTTGGTTCCAAATGGGTAGCATGATAGTGTTCGACATAAAACATAGCACTTTTTACCTGTTTTGGGGGTAAACACTCATTATGGGTAGTTTACTGATGATTGATTTTTCAAAACAAGAAATATTTTACAAATAATCCCAACAATTTGGTTCCAAATGGGTACCATGGTTTTGTTTGACATAACAATTAACATTGTGAACTTTTTTGGGGGTAAAAAAATCTTCTATGGGTAGTTTACTGATTTTCAAAAACTTGAAATATTTTACAAATGGCCTTAACGATTTGGTTTAAAATGAATATCTAAGGAATTTTTGACATGAAAAATTAATAGTGTATATTTGTTTTTGAGGGAAGTAAAAACTCATTTATGGGTTATTTAATTATTGTTTATTGATGGCCGACTTTTCAAAACTGTAAGTATTTTCAAAATTGATCTAAGGATAGAATATAATAATAATCTTGTGAGTGTTTGAAACAAATAGCCCTGTATAGTTTGTTTTGGTTAAAAAAATCGATAAAAGGTCTTTTACTGAGGAATGATTTTTGAAAATTAGAACTATTTTGAAAAATAATTTTACTATTTTTCTTAAAAGGTACATCTGGGGAGGGTTTGACATGAACATGACAAAATAAGCTGTATACTAATTTTGGGGGTAAATTTGTTTGTGGATAGTTTAAGAATTATTGATACTATTTAATTTTAGTATTTTAAAAAATGGCTTTAGTGATGTGGTCCAACTTGGTTTCGGGTGACGTTTTTGCATATCAATATTAATGTTTGTTTGTATAAAATAAATTATTATTATGTTAGTTTGGTTACAACACATAATTTGAATGTTTTGGAAATGGACCTTGAAGATTGAATTCACAACGGGAGTATTTTAATAGATTTTAATTACAAATTAATAATTTTTGGGTAGTTTACAAATAATTTAGTTTTTAAAAATTCAATTTCTTTAAATATATTTTACCCGCCTCGATGGCGTAGTTGGCTAACGCGCTAGTCGTGTTGAGCTCGACCTTTGAGAACGGGGATATCGAGGTTCGAATCTCGGTCGGGTAAACTGGGGGGGGGGT
>CABFOV010007557.1:16883-27797 GCA_902141375.1 Timema poppense
GGGGGGTTGTCTTAAAAGGCTTTCCACTCTTCCTCCACGCAAATGCGGGTTCACTTACTCTTATTATACCTTCCCAATTCCTAATCCATTAGCGTAATTAGTACTTAAAGCGTATAACCCGAACGGGTAGTAAGACGCGGTGCTAAATAATAATAATTTAAATATATTTTAACAATTGGGTTTAAAATCTACATGTAAAGAGTGATTGTTGTGATTAACAGGATGATTTTTTTATTTTTAAGAGTAAAACTTATAAATGGGTAGCTTATTAAAAACCTAGTTTTTGAAAATTTCAGCTATCCGCTAATTCAGTGGTCTCGTTCCATTTATGTGGTGTTTTGCAGTTTTAATTACTTATAACTAGTAGTTTTAAATGCATAGACTATGTATGTTAAGTTACTGAATATTTTAAAAAAAGTGCTAAAAATGAAAGAGACAAACAAAAACAATAAATCATAACATATCAATTATTATGTAGAAACAATGTATTCCGGCTACATAAAAAAGTATATGAAGTATGAAAGACTGTGTGTGAATCATCAATAGTTTTCTAAAGAAAGTATTTTCATTCGCCCCACCATCTCTCATGTAAACACTAGAATGGTTATTGAGCGACCCTCCCGAACCCCCTTTCAACACCTTTTCTGTTTCTCAATATATTTCCAGGAAAACGTTCAACCACTAATGGGACTTATAAATGACAGACAGGAATTAAAGTGATCTATCTCACACACGATTTTTTAATACTTTTATATAACTTAAGTTTTACCAAGATTTCACTTTTTAATTACTATAGTAAAATAATAGTAAATGTATCAATGGAAACGTAAAATAATAGCTATGAGACATTACTTGTCAAAAATTTGAACTTCCTTTTCACTACACTTCTTAAAATTTTAAAATGGTTTAATCATTATTACAATATTTAAAAAAATTGTACCATTGATTTAATTTGAAATGTAATAAGTGATAGATTTTCGGTGAATTAATACCTTTAGTATGATATAAGAATAAGATTGTTACCGTTTGTGGTTGTTGAGAAAAACGTGGTAATAAGATTAACCTTAGGATAAATGGGTGTAATGAGGGTTGCATCAAGTGTAAAACTCACTCTTAAGAGCGTTTATCATAGCAGAACCAACTCAGACCTCGGATTGCGCGAGGTATGGAAGTTAAAGGAGAAAATACTCATATATGTCAGAAATGTGTGCAGTGCATTCGTATTTTAATGACTACTCGAAATTTTCCATGGCGACGATGGGAGACAAATCGACAAAGTTTCTTCTTAATTACTATGGATTGTCACTATTAAGCCAGAATAAAGATTTGTGCACAACGCTTGGATATGAAGCCATTCTAAAATGGTCAAAAATATTCTTTTTTATGCAGTTTTTATCAAAATATAATTTAATATTTCAATACTGTTTTGTATTAAGAACATAAATTAACACTTTTATCTTCATTAAGATTTAATCAGAAATGATCCACGTGCAATAGTGTTCGTGTAAATCTACGATTTCGAGTCGACTGTATCTTATAGTTGATGGACATGTGGCGTGTGGCTCTTAAACAAATAAAATGGGTATCTGAACACATTTCAAGATCATTTTATCAGCTTTTAAAATTATAATACATACCAAAACCCATTTAAACATTTGAGTAATTTTAAATTTATAATTCATGTAAGAAACAAAAGTAAAGTAAATATTTTCACAATTTTGACTACTTAACCTTTTAATTTGCGAATTATAGTCACTATTGTTGATTTAAATGTAAAAGTATATAAGCAAAAGATTTGCTTGGGCCAGTTATTTTAACGACCCTTTTGTGATCAAGTGTAAATATTCAAAAATAAGAAGAAAGGTATCAATGCAAACAAAATTATAGATATATTTCTAACCTACTATTATTTGTTTGTTTAGTATATGAACATTTTTTCCATAATTTGTTTCACCGTACAGCTTAAGTAATAGTTTAGCTATTATTTTTAAACAAAGAGAAATATTTTATTTAGAGGTGTAAAACAATGGAAAAATCACAAAGTTTTCATGTTGGCGTAGACAAAGAATGAAAATTCTCTGGGAACATTAGATTTTCGTTGGAAACTACTATGTCTCCCGACATCTTGGGTACCTAACCTTTGAAATGAGAGGTCATTTTTAGAATCTGTTGATCAGTCTACTTGTAATTTCTATAACCGGAAATGGGCTTTTACAATTATATAACCGAATCGGCTAAAATACAAAGATATAATATATAATAGTCAGTTTCAATGGGTCATGAAATGTCTATATTTATCAAATTCTCTATTAAGTTTTTAAAAGATAGCACTACTTATCAATCAGAGAGGACAAGAAAAGGTAAAAATAGAGAGCTGCAAATAATCAAAATTTAAATAAAAAGGTAACAGAGAGAAGGGAAAATATTGAGATAAAAGAAATATTTGGTAAATAAAAAAATAAAATAAAAATTAATAATTAAGAAAAAGGAATCGGAAAAGGCACAACTAAAGAGGTAGATAAATAAAAGGAATAGTAATTAGGGAAAAAGAGAAAATTTAAGCGTTAATTATGTTTAAGTGGCGATATAAATAGAAATGTAATTACTTCCTAACTATGAAAATGACATGCCATGTTAAGATATTTCTCTTCACAATTACATTAGAATTATTATATTGGATCATTAGCTATGAGCACTGCCAAGTTATGTTAATGTGATAAAACCAAAAATATTGTGACTAATTTATTAATAATTAGAGTTAAGTTTGAATTGTGGTATCCTCTGATTCTTTATTATGCATCTTATAATAAAGCTCCATTAGCCACAAATTGCTATTTTCTCCGACCTTGGAAGTCTGAGATGTCTACTGCCACTAATTGAATCAAAGCAGTGTACAGACATTTCCCGGGCCATGTCTTCAAGAACACTCCATTTACTTTTATTCCCCCCGGGTGTAGGTAAATGCGGCAATGCGTAGCACTCTACTGTCGGTACAATCTGGGCCTGAAGAAAGTGCCACAGCCAGATTTAGTCACGTGGCTAGTGTGTCTGACACTGGGTCTCAAGAAAGTGCCACAGTTAGATTTAAAACACACCCGCCTCAGTGGCGTAGTTGGCTAACGCGCTATTCGTGTTGAGCTCGACTGCTGAGGACGGGGGGATCAAGGTTCAAACCTTGGTCGGGTGAACTGGGGATGGTTTTTCCTAAATGGTGTTCCAATCTCCTTCCACGCAAATGCTGGTCCACTTCCTCTAATTCAACCTTCCTAATCCATTAGTGTAATTAGTAATTAAAAGCGTATAAGCCGAACGGGTAGTAAGACGCGGTGCTAAATAAAAATTAAAAAATTAAACACGTGGTTAGTGTGTTTGATTCAAACTTGGTTGATGGTGGGTTTCATCCTACTTGGTTTAACTTAAACTGTTTTATTCACATAGGAGTTTAAAGATCGTCCTGTAACTTTATTTCTATTGTCATAGTAAGAATCTTAATAAGGAATAGTACAGTAACCAAACTAGTTGGTATGTATTTATAAGCCAGGCTATTATATAATTTTCAAATATGCTCAAAGTATCACTTGTGTAAAGGAAGCAGAGATCACATTAAATAAAGGCAGTGGAACAATAGTGTGCATAATAAGAGGTAATATGTCCAAGAGTGTACATTATAAGAGGTAATATGTCCCAGAGTGTACATTATAAGAGGTAATATGTCCCAGAGTGTACATTATAAGAGGTAATATATCCCAGAGTGTACATTATAAGAGGTAATATGTCCCAGAGTGTACATTATAAGAGGTAATATATCCCAGAGTGTACATTATAAGAGGTAATATGTCCAAGAGTGTACATTATAAGAGGTAATATGTCCCAGAGTGTACATTATAAGAGGTAATATGTCCAAGAGTGTACATTATAAGAAGTAATATGACCCAGAGTGTACATTATAAGAGGTAATATGTCCCAGAGTGTGCATTATAAGAGGTAATATGTCTCAGAGTGTACATTATAAGAAGTAATATGACCCAGAGTGTACATTATAAGAAGTAATATGACCCAGAGTGTACATTATAAGAGGTAATATGTCCCAGAGTGTACATTATAAGAGGTAATATATCCCAGAGTGTAGATTATAAGAGGTAATATATCCCAGAGTGTACATTATAAGAGGTAATATGTCCCAGAGTGTACATTATAAGAGGTAATATATCCCAGAGTATACATTATAAGAGGTAATATGTCCCAGAATGTACATTACTAGAGGTAATATGTCCCAGAGTGTACATTACTAGAGGTAATATGTCCCAGAGTGTACATTACTAGAGGTATTATGTCCCAGAGTGTACATTATAATAGGTAATATGTCCCAGAGTGTTCATTATAAGAAGTAATATGACCCAGAGTGTACATTATAAGAGGTAATATGTCCAAGAGTGTACATTATAAGAGGTAATATGTCCCAGAGTGTTCATTATAAGAGGTAATATGTCCCAGAGTGTACATTACTAGAGGTAGGGCGGTGCTTTCCGCCAAGTAAGATAATAGCACAGTTGTTGGATGGGGTGGTAAGAAACTATCACTTACCTGGAACTCTACCTTGTACAAGACGGGGAACTTGCGTCTTTGATCACATAGCTTGATGAAGTTCTTCAACTCTATGGGTTTGTCAGGAATTGTAGAAATAACTCCATTCTCTTCTGAAAACAATACAAAAATAAATTAAATTAATAAAAATAATAGCTGACAACAAAGAGCAAGTTTATTATTTCTTGCAAAAGCACGGCGAAACGTGAAGTGAATTAATACACTCCAACGATCCTAGTTCGATCACAAGGGCGCAGGGAATCATTATGTTAATAAAGTCATGGTATCAGACTTCCGTGCTGGGAGTCCGGGGTCCGGGGTATACGCAATCACGCTAATGTGTAATGGTAGGGTGATTGTGAAATGGAATGGAGGACCTACAGTTTAACGTGGGATCCGAACCACGGTGGAGGCCTGGTATTCCACACATTTACAAGTTGTGATTAATAAAACGTCTTGTCATAGCTGAAGGAAGGGTTTATCAATAAGATAAATCTTTGCCGGAACCGAGGATTGAACCCCGCACCCCCAGCACAGAAGTCTTGACACCTTAACCCTAGACCACCAGGTCACCAATATTAAAATTGCCTTAGTAGCTAACACACACACACACACTGTTCTTCTTACCAACATCATAATGAACAGTGATACACTATTCCACTTATATGGGATAACTTAAGAGATCGATATAGAAAGGAGATAGGTTTGATTTATAAATGCGGCTATCAGTTACCGTTTAGGCTCTGGAAAATCAGAGAGGAAAACTCTTTATACTACTACTACTATTTTGATAAAGTTATATTTATCATTATGTCATGACATCTCGTAAGAACCATAAAAAAGTTTGGTAAATTCCTTAATATAAGACTGTCAAAAATTACATATAATAAAACATGTTATGTTTTCCCAAGCATTTAATTTATTTTCCTTGTGAATGTGTGGAATGCCAGGCCTCCACCGTGGTTCGGATTCCACGTTAAACTGTAGGTCCTTCATTTCATCTCACAAATAACCCTAACATTACACATTAGCGTAAGTGCGTATAGCCCGAACGGGTAGTAAGATGCGGTGCTAATAATAATAATAATAATTTATTTTCGCATGAATGTTAATTTCACTGATCTTGAAAGGTAGCGTGCTTTCTTGACTGGGTTACAATACGGTGTAGCTTATAAAAAAATAGTTTAAGTAATATTCATAGTTGATCGTAGTAAGGAGAGAATAAATTACAAATATAAGGAAAGAAACTTAAGTTGTATTTAGAAATGACTTAATATTTTGCAAAAAAAAAACTTTTAATCAACCTTACATATAATTTAATACTTTGACGTAAAGTTTTTTTTTGTATGCAAAATATCAACTCTTTTCCAAACAAAGCTTAAGTTTATTTCCCTATATTTTAATTTATAAAATAGTGCCATACTGTAATTGGTCAAAGGAAAAATGTTACCTTTCATGGGAAGCATAGTCTATTATTATTATTATTATATTATTATTATATTATTATTATTATTATTATTGTGGTTTAAAGGCCCATCATTGACACATTGATATCATTATGGCCTTGAAAGATATTAAAAACATGGTAGAATCCCCATGGGGGAGACACGATAATTCAGCTTCAGAATATACAGTTGAATACACAATATACAAAACAATAAATTGTATGAATATAAAATAATAGTTAACAATATGATAAAATACCCATCTGAGACACTCCATAAGAGTGCTCAAATGAGCTCTTAGTACAAATAGAGTGGTACACCTGCTAAAAAAACACAGGTGTTTCACTCCAATAAAAAGACAAAAAACATATTGAAATATAACATATTAAAATGACAAAACAAACATGTCAATATGTACTAAAATTGTTAAAAAGATAAAACAAACATATTAAAGTGTACTAAAATGTTAAAAAGGTCTCAATATGAGATAAAATCCAGATGAGTCACTATACGAAAGTGACTCAAATAGCACTAAAAAGATTCGCTTGGCATATAAAACGGAGTAAACAAATATCTCCTTCAGCAATGTCACGTAATAAAAAACAAAGGTCACCTTTAAAATCAAGGGCCAGGCGAATAGGGACATACTTGTGACACTCCACCAAAATGTGGCACACACTAAGGGGAGCATCGCAAAATTCACACACTGGAGGTGGATCCCCTCTTAGTAAAAATCCGTGGGTTAGAAATGTATGCCCGACGACGGAGTCTCGTCACGATGACCACCTCGCTTCTAGACCTTCGTATAGAAGAGGGCCACCACGACACACCGTCCCTGATGGACCGATAGCATAGTCTACATCCTAAGGTTTCTTATAAAAGGTTTGGATAAAAAAAATAACAAGCTAGAAATAAGCCAGTAAATATTTTATAATGCTTAGAATATAGATTTTTTTAAATTTGGGCACAAACAAATTTTCTACGAACCTTAGAATAAATATAGTTACAAATAACTGAACCAACTTTATAAAATCCAGGTTGTGTAAATCATATTTTTACTTTTCTGTGTTTTATATAATTATATATTAATATATAACTATACATGTGTTTTATCGCCACTCTAAAATATATATATATATAAATATATAAATATATATATATGTATATATATATATAAATATATATAAATATATATATAAATATATATATAAATATATATATATAAATATATATATATATATGTATATATATTACCGGCTTCGGTAGCTGCATGGTCTAAGGCGCTACTCTCGCATAGACTAGACTGCCGAAGCTGGGGAGATTGGGGTTTGAACCCAGTTGGATGTACTGTGGATGGTTTTCCTAAATTGTTTTACATTCTCTATGCATGCAAATACAGCTTTACTTCCTCTAAAATTCAACCTTCCTAATCCCTAACATATCAGTGTAATTAGTTCATAGTCATGATAACCTGAACGGGAAGCTATACGTGGGGATAAATAAATATAAATATTTATAAATAATTGCTTTCCCTAAATACATCCATGCCAAACAAGTATTGTGAACGAGGTAAAATAGATGGAGTACAAAAAGCCGAGAGTGAATATAAAGAGACAGAAATAGATTATACAAGTAAGAAAAGAAGGGGATGTTAAGAGAAAGAGCAAGTAAAAAAGAAGAAAGAAATGGGGAAAGAGAACAATGAGATGAAGGACGAGAAAGAGAGCTAGATAACGATAACCATGCTGCGGATAAATATACTGAGAGAGGAAGAAAGAACGTTAACTTTGGTGTGTTTGTTATATTCACAGCACCTGAAAATATTGGGAAATTGCTACCAATTATCAAGGAGGGGTTGTCATAGTAACCAAACAAACACCTTACAAGGCAATCTTCGCATAGTGGCAGAACGTGGCAACGGAGAAGCTGAGAGCAATCGGCAAAGAATGTATCGTCAACCTCTATTTCCGAGGAAACCCCCAAATCAATCACGTGAGGCCACGTGCCCTCAAGATGCCTCAATACTCCACAGCGAACGTTGAAAACGGCTCAATTCAAATCTTCAAACTTATACCAAATTATATATACACGGAGATAAAATAATGGCTTTGGTTTTTCCATTTGAATGTAAACTGTGTAGTAGGAATTAAGATCCTTTTCGTTTCTACAGCTACGACAACCATTTAATATAAATATTCAGCCTTATTGTTTATTTTGAGATACATTTTATGATTAAATTAGGTTCATTCTTATTCTCTACCTAATACATCAACAGCCTTATCTATATTTGTTGAGATAGTTGTGAAATTGAGGCTAAGCCTGAAATATTTGCGCAGGTATACAATTTTATTTTCAACTTAGACTTTTAACAATATTTTACATACTCTTTAGTGCGATTATTAAGGATATCTGTTATTAAAACCACAAATTATATATTAACAATGTGGGAAATCATGTGTAAGTGCAAGAACTTTAGCCTGAAAGAGAACCACTCCAAATGCACCCACTGGGACATCTAAAAACCCTGAGATCCGAGTCATAGTCAAGAAATCTCTCAAATACTCTCAAATACCTAAACTTGGTGACATGGCTTATCATTAATGTTCACCAGTAAACCCGTGCGAAATCTTTGCACATTCAACTTTCCCCTCCCCCCTAAAAAAATGATTTAGTCTTTTCTCGGTTTGTTGAAATTAAGCACTCAGTGAAGTGTATACACAAAATAGCAAAGAGAGTTTATTAATCTGAACGTATTTACAATTTACAATACCTCTTTGTATACAATATTTGATGTCAGAATGCAATCATCTTGAATTTTTTGTTTGTCATTTTCGGTAAATGATACACCAATATTGTTAGATTTAATGACGTATGAAAAGGCTACATAGAGTTGTCCATGAGTATATAAAGCTTTTGGCAAGTACAATCCATCTCTTTGAAGCGTCTATCCCCGAGACTTATTGATTGTTATTACAAAGGTAACATAAATAATATATAAACTTTTCTTTAAACTTGAATTTTAAATAAACAGTTTGTTTTTAACGTAAACTGAGTATGCTATGCCAGAAGTCGGTAAAAAATCCTATCTATTGACACCTTATTCATCACTGTAGGCTTTGTATTAGTCGATAAAAAGGGATGTTGACAACAGAAAACACATATATGATTAACATTTTAGAAAACATTATAAAATAATTTTAATTTTAACGCATTAATTTCACTTTCCTTTAATTTAACTTTTTTTTCTCATTAATCTTTATTATCAATCACTATCTAAGTCTTTAGTTTTAACATATATGATTATTTTCATGGATTGTGAACTTTTAAAGGCGGTTTACGCCGGATGTTTCACGAGGCTAGATCACGCGTATTGTTAGACAGAGCCAAAAAGTCTTTAAGGCGATTGGCCCTTTTCATTTGGCCTGGAAATGCATAGCCATGGGAACAAATGATAATCTTTAAAAAAATTTATTGTTTTTAATTTTCTTTTTGGAAACGGTTTGTTCAAGAACGGAATCATGTTTATTAAGTTATAATTTTTACACACACACTTCCTCCATAATTTTAACAGTGATCAAATATCAATAAAATTGACATTTTTAAATAGAAAACTGCCGGCATCATAATACAAAATTAAAATGCAACAGTTAATTAACATCGATACATTATTTTAGAAGGGGTGTTTAAAATATTAACATAAACACTTCACTCGTTCCAGAGAAAATTGGTATTTCCAAACGTATGATTCTTCCTCTAGACCTGTCCGGTAGCTAGCGCCATATACGTTTTCTGTGAGCCACCTGTTCTTGTTGGCGCGGAAGTATACTTTAGTGGGTTGTGAAGCCACGCCATGCCTTTCACCCTCCCGCCCACCATCCCACAAAATAGGTTTTAGACTTTCACTCGATAGGACCAAGGGCCTTAATGAAGCGAGCGAATACTTCAAAAGGAGCAAGGGAATAACCTATGGTTTGTTTTGACTGAATACAACAGGATATAATAATACGAAAACTAAATTTTGTGGTGCGTCTTTAATGTAGTAAACCAGTTCTCTAAATGTCACGCTTCGGTGAACCTTCCTTCTTCGCGTAATTAAATCTAGACCTTCAGTTCAAGGAAATTATAAGACAGGATGTTTTGTTAACGCTGAGTCTTGGAAAGTTGAACATCTCTGAGGCTTAGAACGTGTGTTAAATCATATTTGCATTGAATAAATATTTCTCAGGTCTAAACATCCATATTTGATTTATTAAATCCCCACAGGACTACTAATGCTTTATGCCTGCAGATAATTAATTAGTCACATGGCACATTTCTACAAGACGACATGTTATTCTACAGGATTACAACTTTATATTCTACAAGAAGATGCCATTTTATTCAATACGATTGCTTTGTTTTGTTTGTACTATTAGCTTAGGCTTTATGTCTTTATTATGAAGACGATTTACTATTCTACAAGTTTGGCTTTGTTTTATGTACCTTAACTTATTACTATACTTTATTAAACATTACTTAATAGTTACGTCTTTCATGACTAATGATTGAAAGGACAAAAAATAAAAACAAAACTATTGGGTTTTTTGTTTCGTAGTTGTATATCAAGATTAAGAGGGTTGGGGCAAAAATATGATAACCCTCACTGATTTAGATGGGATATTTTCACTATTTAAACGTCTATTAAATCCTGAAATCTCGCTATAAAAATAAATAAAATACTTATTGATACTAGTTATCCTCAAGGTCTTGACTGACTACAAAGACAACTTGTAGTTAAAGTGGTGTGCAACCAGAAATCACTGCTAACATGTTTTGTCGTCAAATGCTTATCATGTTTTTGCCCCAACCCTCATATTATAGTGCGTGAAATGTATGTAATTAATAT
>CABFOV010007558.1:0-27792 GCA_902141375.1 Timema poppense
AAGTAATAACAATAAATAGACTATTAACTATAAATTACCTATAGTCTTATACTCTCTCACAGTGAAGTAATAACAATAAATAACTTTATTTTGTCTAGCAAGATTTTAATTTTTTGTATACTAATTTATCTAAAAATAAATGTTTCTTTGCTTTACTCTGCGTCTAATTTATCGTCTAACATTAAACATCATTATAGTGGTGCAGTCAGGAATAATGTAGCGTTGGTAGCAAACTTATCCGGCGTAAATCTTAATAAACCACAATTTTCCTCAATCAAAGTATTTATCAAAACTTTTTAATAATAGTTATATTGAGGCAGTTATGGCAACATTAAATAAAGTATGGAATCGAACTTTAGTCCAACAAAGTAATATACAGTCATAATAGCTTTGAATAAACAAATAAATTAACTTTTATAACTAAAATATTTCCAATAGATAAGATTTTATCAATTCGTTTTATCCAACCCGGAAATAATTTTATATAAAATATTTTAAATCGGGATTGGAACCCTTAAACTATATATGTTTTTTTAAACTCAGCTTATTACAAATAAAGAAAAAATAGAGTAAGTGGTTATTTACGTTACATGTGAGGAATATATTAATTAATCATTAATACAGTTGTAATTAACTATACACAGTAATGAAGATTCTGAAAAGGGGGAGAAGTGCTTTATGTAACCATGTAAAAACAATCAATGTGAGTAGCAGTGTCAAAACAATTATTGAAGTGGTTAACTATTTAATAGCTAAAAGAATTCCAGACCGTATGTTAATGATAGAAAATATAATTAATTAACTAAATATATAACTAATAGTTATTGATTTTATCATGATCAGAAAAATAAAGTAAAATTAATTTAGTAAATCAATCTATTTGGGCATCGCAAAAAGACATAACCCCTCCCACATCACTCCTTCCCAACAATATCTTAGCTGGTAATTAGTAGGCTAGGAAAATAATCAATTTCTACCCATTAAAGAGTTCCAAAAACCAGCACTCGTAAATAAGAGGCGCCCCCAAGCGGGATAGGAAACCAAAACGATTCCCTGTTGACTTCTCTGATATCCAATGCGAACATAGCATTTAAATAAATATTGCAAGAGATTGTTTTTCTCAACACAAGTATGTGGGTAAAATATATTTATTTATAATAAAACACTGTTAGTGACTACTGACATCTACAGGAATATTAGCAAAGCTTAATATCTCAATACTATTAGCGACTCTCTGCCAAATAACTCTTTATAGACGTCTACGATATTTAATTGTTTAGAAAGTTAGTTATAAAATAAAGGGAGTATATCTAATAAGTAAGCAATAATAGTAAATAAAAACTGTTTATAACCTCAAGATTATGATCGAAGAGGATATTTCTAATACAACAGGTTGATTCATATAGTATTTATATTTAACATGACGTAAATTAACATTAGACGTTTTTTTATATTAAAAATTCTTTCCGTTTTTTTGTTTTGGCGCATGCTTAGCGAAAGTTAAATGATTAGCTCCTGGGAGATGACTTATAGGAAAATAAAATACTTGTAATTGACAAGTAGTCTATATGTTTTCTTTATCATCTTTATTTCGAATCACTAGAAGAGAGACTTATCGAAATAATTTTTATCTGAACCAGAGTCATTAGAAACATTTTTATTTGCCTCAGAAATTTAACGTCACCATCCATTTAATATGATCTAAAAACTTTTCATAAATAATTATCTTACATTTGTCGTATATATTCATGAACAAAATATATTTAATATTGAATTAACCAAATAACGGTTTTTTGTTTTTATCAGATCGGTTTTTAAATAATACTAAAGATTTATATATTAAATAAAATGAGTTGATAGTATATCCTATTGTAATTTGAGAAACATTGCTTTAAATAACATAGATCTGAGTATAATTTTTAAGGTTACAGAAACTACACATCTACAGCGATTTTGAGAAGATAATTATTTTTCAAGCCAAACGAATATTCATTGTATTGGTTTATGAATGCTCTATTTAGATAACATTTACATCCTCTGCTAGAACACCCCTTCAATCTCCAAACTAGAGGTGTTTTATTCTTAATTAAGTCTTTGTTTTTAGATAATGGAGGTTAAGGTTACATTCGCGCATGCGTACCAACGTCACGTGGCTCCTCTTATCAAATGCCTCCTGAGATGCGTCTGCCCACAGTAGCACCTGGCGCTCGTTGCTAGAAGGACGCCGGCGTCGCATTTATAACTCAGGTGGTTGCTTATTTTCTTACGCACGGCTTTCCCTCTAACTGTACTGACCACCGAGGTCAAATTTCGCGAACGGGGTGGATTAAAAAAATCATATTTCGATTAATAGAGTGTAAATGAAATAAATGAGCTAACTATAAATATTTAAATTTTTAAATAAAATATATTTTAATTTAATCTAATATTATTTTAATTTGCTTTATTTTAATTTAACCCTGTATTAGTGGAAATTGCCATTTCAAATAACTAATTGTTATATAGTTACTTAGAAATTGTGTGTTAAATTTTTCCAAAAATACGTTTATAGCTTCAAGTTATCAAATTTATGAATCTCAAATTTGATGTTTAATGCACCTCTTCAAAGCTACAAGAAACGTAAGAAACTTTATTTATTTATAAATCTAATGATATGTAATAGCATACACAAAGCTACTAGCTAGCAGACCCTACCAACATCTCTTTCTAAAGGTTAAACTTGACTATTTTATATAAATAGCTTGTTTCTATTGTAATATAATCAAACACAACAATCGGATGGAGATAAACGATTCCCACGATTTGTTTGGAAGCTTTTGTTAGTTTGAGGACATAGAAAACCAATGGACGTTATCACACTTCAGAGTTCACCTCTCTTTAAATAACACGAGAAAATGAACTCTAATGATTTACAACATTAGTTTCTTTTAATGTTGTTATTTCATTTTATTAATAGCTTTTAGAGCTTTATTATTTATATAAGAAATGTCTAATATATAAATTGACCTATATATATATATAGGTACACCTATATTTCAATAAGCAGTTAATTTTAATATAATTTTGTTTACATAAAGAGTTTAAAAACAAAGTTTATGTTTTACAACCAAATATAAATATAGACCTATATTTCAATATATAGCTTGATATTAAATATTCCTTAAAATGAAAAAGTTTCAAAATCATTTTGATATATTTTATGACAAAATTATCAGCTTAGTGCATAGGTTTAAACTATTATCTATATATTTGTGTTGGCCAAAACTGCTTCTAAATTTATTGGAAAATTACTTTAACTTTTGAAAAAAAGTACTTTTTATAAAAAAAATCATTTAATAATACAAATAAATATTCTAGCTTAAACTAAGAAAGTTTATGTATCCATACAATTTTAGTTTATGTACTTATAATAATGATTTAAAATATAGTATAGGAATATAGCGTACCAAACTACCATTATTCTTAAACACATTTATTTTAAAATGATTTCTACAATATGCTGTGAAGGCGTGGACAAGACAGTTAGTACGCTAAATAAAGGTGAGGCCAAACATTTTATTTAGAGGTGGACTCTTATGGTAAGGTTCATCGTCAATAACTGTTCTCACTATCAAAATGTAGAGGAGTATTTTGAGATTATAACAAGGGTCAATCATGCCCCTAACTTTTCTCTGAAAACCGTCCCAATATGCATGATAATTCGTTTGACATTATTTAAAGATATATTCCTCTTATAAGATAAACATCTACCCAATTACAAAATTTGAGAACAATTCTTTCATAACAAATTCAAATTGAATGCTTTTATGATTTTATAAAGGCTATAACTTTTTATATTCACTAATTTTAAGAATTTGTCATATATATGTAATATATATATCTATATATATATATGTAGATATATAAAGTGTATAAATTGATATTTATATAGCGCTATGATCGTAATTAACAAATATAAAAGCGCGGCTACTCGATCCAAAATGATGAAGTGTTGAGTGGTTTTCAAAACAGATGTGCGATATTTATTTTAAGGAGCTAATTATAAAGTTGTAGTTATCTATCATAACGTCTTTTATGGACTAGTAAGACTAATTTCAAAGTTAAAACTAGAAATTTTCGGAAATAATTAATAATAATTGTAGAAACAGATCCAACCAATTACAGATGTAGACACACATTTAAATAAAGTCTCAACAACGAGATCATCATTAATAAGAGGTTGGGTTCTAATCTCGGTCAGGAGTATTAAAGGATCTTTAAAATGCTCTCTTATTCTCCCTACTTGCAAATGTGGATACTTATATACTAGGTTCTAGTATATTCATCCCTAACCCATTAGTGTACATAAGTTGATAACCAACGGGTAGTAATATATAAAATGAATAAAGGAAAACCCGATTAATAATTGTTGGCAAGAGTGTGTCTATATATCAACTTGGGTAGCTTTCGATTTCAGAATCAAGTTTGGAACTAAGGTTTATCTGAGGTTTCTTCAATTTAATAAAATAGTTTATATTATTTTATCTTAGAAACAACCCAACTTTTGCTTTGGTTAAATCACTGAACTTCCAATATTGTTTCAATTGCCGTCAAGTAAGAGGAAATGTGGAGGCGATATCTCTTTATCTTCGAAATCTTTATTCCAGAGTAGACTTGAACATTATGCCCAACATGCCAAAATAACAACCGGATAGGCCTTCACAGTCTTTAAGGTAGAAAGAGATACCTACTTAGCTCACCTAGATTATTACTTTGATTGTCTTATGGAAGAATACCAATCTCGTTCATTGCTTCTTTTTGGTATTTCATGGTCAGTCGTTAATAAACTGATGTAATTGTTCAGTATATTCTTATAGACACAGTGGCACCACAAGATCTTTAAAAGTGGGGGGGGCACCCCTTAAGATACCAAGAGAGAGTGGGGTCCAGTCCAGTAGCCTTCCCCCAGAAAATGTTAAATTTTGACAATTTTGACAGCTATATTAACGGGATTTTCATGCTGTTTTGACCAATTTTAAGAAAGTAAATATTATACCATTTTTACTGCCTATTATTTTATTATATTATCAATGTTTTTATTGTATTATAAATAAAAATTAATGACGGTTAAATACAAAAGGAATACATATATAGCACTATAAAAATACAGACATTTATATTAATAATGGTGATACAGCTTAGGAACTCTTTTTATTTTAAAATATACTACAAACTAGTAAATAGCAAAGGAAATATTAAGTAAATACTTAATATCATCTATTTATAAATTTGTGTAAATATGTAATAATTAAACTCTTTTAATAAACATAAAAAGAAAGTGGAATATTTGTATCAAATAATAATTATAATTAGAAAGAAGATGTACCGTAATTTTATTTAAAATTATAGGGCTTCCATACAATTTCAAAAGTATGTTGAAAATGTAAATCAATTATTAAAAACCCATACAATATCTTGATAAAATAAATTTCAGCCCATGTACGAGAATCAAATCTGAGACATTTGGGTTTGACCATCAATGATCTAGAATCATTTATTCTCTATTTTTATCTATGGCGTTGAATGGAGAATTTGGCTACTTAGAGGTCACTATCATCAAAAATACACTTTTCGGCCATGCTGGGAATAGAACCCGGGATATTTATATTGGTAGGCAGACTCTATACCGACTGAGCTAAGGCGTTGGACAGTAAGTTGGTAATAAACAACATTTAGAAGAATGTGAAGTTGGCCCCTCACTTCTAAATATCCACCAAATGTTTATAGTTGCAACTTTGTGTCTATCACCGCATATTACTTACTGTTCAGGTTATACAAATATAACATAATTACTTTACTGCGATAGAGATGAGGAAGGAAGCATTTTAGAGGTAATATACCCGCATTTGCGTGGGAGTAGAGAGGGGAACTACATAAGTACATACGTACATACCTAATCTCACCATTCCATTACGGGGTAGGCAAGAAACTGTGAATAAATCTCAATCTCACTAACTTTCTCCACACTTCCCTATCCTTGCTTACTCCCTTCTCTACAACAACAGCCATACACAGAGGCATACATGCTCTTTTAATCTTAAAACTCTTAATGTGTATCTTTTTCACAGATTCATCTACAATATTTAGCCACGAGTTACATGGCCGTATCCTTCCTTTTGATCCATACACTCTACCTTCATACATTTCTTAGATAGCTCATTCCGACCCCATTAACCATACTCCGGTGTTTCTCCTGACAAACCAGTCTTCACATCAGTAAAACATTGGCAATAATACACTTTTATATACTGCCAATTTTCCTCTTTCGATACAACCTCCTTCTTTGTAATAGTCCACGTACATCCAATTACTCTGTAAGATGCGATAACCCGTATGTCAATTTCATAATTTATCCTTTAATTTTCATAGAACATTCTGCCCAGATACACAACATCATTCACTTTTTCTAACAGTTTTTCATTTTTACTACTTTGACAAACATTCTCCGATCCCTCATTATCAAAAACAAGTACCTTAGTTTTGGAGACATTTATACGAAGGTCCGGTCTGTCTGTCACCACATTCAAATGAGTTAATCTATTTTGCACGTCAATTTCCTATCCAGCCATTAATACAACATTATCTTCATATAACAGCAATATTACATTCACATTGTCCAACATTGTCCTCACAAGCTTCCCTCAACCACTTATCCATGAAAACATTAACCATGGATTCATAACACAACCTTGTCTAAAACTCTGTTCAATGTCAAACCATTAGCTCAAAGCACCATCCAACCTAATGCATTTCTTACTTCCATCATACACCGCCTTAATTGCATTCACTAACCATGCATCCACCCCATTGTCTCTAGAACATTCCATAATATAGTCCTATTCACCCGATTGCACGATTTCTCAAGATCAACAAATGCACAATTAACTTTCTTCCTTTCTGCCATAAATTTATCAATCACTTGTTGCGATACGAATATAGGTCCACGCAACCTCTAACTGGCATGAAACCACACTGAACACCTCAAGTCCGGCCTCAAGTTATTCACGCACTTTCTCGATTAAAACTCTCACAAAAACTTTGCCTGGAATACTAAACAAACTTAAATATAAACAAAATATAAGAGGAAGCAACCAACTTCATGGTACTCTCACTCCCCACCAATTTTGAAAACTAATATTCTTCAATTGGTTGAAAATATGTTTGTCCTTGAGCTCTAAAAGGAAAGTTAAGTCTACTCTTAACCATAAATACTAAACAGTGCATGTAGGACCATTCCGTCTGCTCCTCTGACCTCACACGACAATATTTTGAATATATTGTTAGTTGGAGTTCTAGATTATTCGAACATGGAGCAATTGTTCTCAAAACTATGTTCTAATCAAATATTAAAAATCTGTATTTCTATGTTTTTGGTAAAAGTTTATCTTTAGTAATTTTGTAAGAGTAGTTTACACATTTAGTTGTGACTTGAGAGCTACGGGTTTAAATGTTCACGAATCCCAGCTGAGGGCACCGGTGTTCGATTGTTTGTATTGATATTTCCGATTATTTACCTTTTTCCTGGAGAATGCAGTGGAGCTCATCTTAAACTAACCTCATTGAGAATTATATCATTGCTGGTAAACTTAATGAAACTAACCTTTTAATCTCACCAACCTTCAATTAATATATAATACTGGGAGTAACACTAGCTATATATAATATTAACCGACCTGTTTCATGATAAAAACAAAGTTTAAGATTTATAAATATATTCAGTTCTCATATTTAGGAAGGCAGCTTAATTAACCTTCAAATCAGGATTTTATTACATACTAATTACTACCAGTTATTCGTTCTCAGACATTAAATATGCACACAACAAACCAGTAATCTAATATACGAGTAGGTTATAGTTTATCTAATAATGTCTCGCTACACTTTTGTTCGAGATAAGTTTTAATATTTACTCAGCCCCTTTTTTTAATAAAAAATAATAATTGTGAAATGTATATTAATAATCACTTTACACTAAAATACTTGTCGGTATTAATAATATTTAAATAACAATACAAACACGTAAGCAGTTTAAAAAAAATTAGACAAAATCAAAAACATTTTTATTAGTGAAGCATTCACCATCTCATGCTTTTCATTTCTTCAACTAAAATAATCAGTGAGTAAATGAGGTCGACTAATTTCTGGTAAATTCAATCATCCCCCGTTTCAAAGTTTTGTCATATTTTATTGAAGTCACTCTAATCATACCAATAAACAACAAAAATGGCAATACTTCTCCCTTCGAGCTTAAGAGGTTGTGGTGGCCTGTAATCTAGTCAACTTTGTACAAATAACGGTTCCTAACTGGCATTGGGGCTAAGAATGTTTACCTTGGCTGTATTTCTAAATAAACTCTCAGGGAAAGTGAAAAGAAGAAAGGATGCACTGCTCAAGTTGATTACCTGATATTACCAAGTTGATGGCAGTCAGAGTATTGATAGTGATAGGGAATACAACAGATCTACTGTAGGTGGGTGCCATTTCCCTGCACACAAATGTGAATGCAATTTATATAGATTTTGACCTTATCTTGACCTTGTTACTATAAATATGGAGCTATTAGATGCGAATATTTAATAAATAAACACAAATATAATATTATACATTCATATGTGAATTTTTTCAAGTAAATACACGATAAATATTTTTATATACACACATTAACAAATGTGCCCCGTACATAGCCTAAACAGTTTGATCAATTTTTTTAATTGAATTTTTCACTTTTGCCAGATTTTCTTTGAGGATTTTTTCAAATTATAAACTGTCCGGGGATATAACCAACGATGTGGCTAAGAATAACATTAAAGAGCATCACTCAGCTAGTATTTTATAATATTATATGTAATAGATTTGGTTATTTAAAAACTGCCTCCTCGTATTTTTGTGGTGTTAGCAGTCAAACCCATCTTAACTGTTCTCATAGGGGGCGCTAGAAACTATTTTTTTCAATTTGGGTTAATTTTCTTCTCTTTGCCACACATGTTAGTTTGCAACACGTGATATTTAATTCTTTATAGTTGATGAATAATTATTTTGGTGCTAGCAAGTTTTAATAGCGATTGACACAATCTTTATATTAATGCCACAATTGTGATCAAGTAATTTAAACACAGTGTTATACACTCATCAATATAATTTATTTCTTCCCTTGATACTTATTCCTAAGTTTTCTTGTATTTATGGAGATTTTTAAAATATAATCTCTTTTTTACTTCAACAAATATGGTGACTTTCTTTTAAGAATATGTTATCTTATATCGGTGCATAATAGTTTTTAATGTGGAAGTAGTATAATATAATACACAAACATGTCTTTAACTATTTCGATTAGATTCTACTCATTTATTGAGAGTAAAATAAATATTAACATTAATCTTAATACATGTCAATAAACGATACTTGGATAGAAGAATCGAACCCATGACATTGAATATTAATGTTACTTTCACTGTATTGTGTTAAATTAGTAGTTCATAGGTCTTATAATAACAATTGAACAGTTTATTTAAAGTCACAAACACAATAATATTATAACAAGAAATTTTGTGTATTATATTTAGCCCCATTTATCAAAATAAATAAATAAATAAATGGTGCGGATCTCCGCACAGACTTTCCTACTTCCCTGTTTAAAAGTTGTGATGTTTACTCAAAACTGGTATAGCTGGGAAAATAAATAATATACATTAAGACATCCGGTCAAAAACTGCTTTATATATTTAGGTAAAACATTTTTTTACTCGCGGTTTTAAATTTTATAATTTTATTTTTAAAGAATTAAAATAATGGTCAACACTTAGTATTCAAATTTCGACTTCCGATTAAAATTTCGACATTTTATTTTAGGTCGCACATCTTATAGTTATCACATTTATATTAAATTCCTCATTTATAAATGATTCAGACTAAAAAAGGTAAATATTGACTATTGAGTCTAAAATGATAGATCTATGTAGATCATTGCTGTTCAAACATTTCCCCTAAGAGGTTAAACGAAATATAACCTAGGCTTTTTGAGATACTTACTTATTTCCTTACTCTATGGTATTAGAGAATTAGTGGGTCTAAACTTATTATCATGTCTGTACTACTAAAGCTCACATATTGTATTAATAATTCTGACAATATCTCAGAAAATAGTGATTTTATAAAGATAAGTTTCAAATAAAAGTTTTATTATTTTATATAGTACTACAATTTTGCGATGATAAGTTATTTAGTATATCATATATTTGTGGAGATACGGAAATTTCAGATTTGGTAAATTACCCTAAAATTAATTTTCATGCAAAAAAATTGTAATTTTATTTTTAAAGCCTGGATTCAAATTTTAATCAAAATCCTTAGAGCCGATTTTGAAAACAACATTTTTTTTTCTCTTTTAGTTCTTTACTAAACTACTATTAATTTTAGGGTTAAACAGACACACATACAGAATTGCTAAAACAACTATTAAGATTTCGGTGGATCATGAAACGTCAACATCCATCAACATCTCCGGTTGGATTGTTTTTACGTTTGCAGTACTCGACCTTTTTCAATAAGTAAAAACTTGTATGTATATTTTTGAGAATATCTTGAACAATTTTTGTTTTATAAAAATATGTTTCAAATAAAAGATTTTTATTTTTTTAATACTCTGGCAAATGTGGTGTGCATTAATTGGTATGCCCCCCGGTCGATGGTCGCGTGGTCTAAGGCGCCACTAACGGGGGAGCGACGTTTGAGACCGTGTATCTAAGCTCGGGACAGAGTAACTCGGGAGCAATGGACGGACGGACGCACACCTACTTGATTATTACTCGTTTAATTCTAGTCAATTTGAAACTATCTTTAAAATTAGTACCACTGCAACTACTCCTCTACACCTATACTTCAGGGTGTGAGTTAAATTTTGAGTGTGGGAAAATAAATATTTTCGCTTTTTACCTTGAGAGACAAAACTTTATATTTGCCAAAGTTCACAGGTTTTAATCCCGTGTAGTTCATGAGCTTAGACTATTTCTTCTGTAATCTGTTGAACGTAGTTCGAGTTTATACCAAAATATGTCTGTATCTTCTAGAAACAGGTTCTGATGACGTGGGTATCTCGGTCTTGGGGGTTGTGGGCACGTGGTAGAGAGAACAAAATATATAAAGTTATACTTTTGCACGCAACAAGCAATTCCCTGATGCGTTAAACTGTTTGATGCTATAGATAGTTATCGGTCTTGGGGGTTGTGGGCACGTGGTAGAGAGAACAAAATATATAAAGTTATACTTTTGCGCGCAACAAGCAATTCCCTGATGCGTTAAACTGTTTGATTCTATAGATAGTTTGCCCCTCTTTAATTACAATATGGTCTCTCACGCAAATCAGCACTTATTTAACTCTTGCATAAAGAGCATAGTCCAAGTTTTCGGCAATAGGTGGCATTGACAGCTCATTTCAACCCATTACTGTTACTTTTTCAATAACAAAACCCTATATTGCGTATGATTTTTTTTTTGTTGAGCCAAAAGCCCCGGGTTCTAATCCCTTGTCCCTGTGTCAATGACTAAGTAATCATAACTATTCCAAGTATATTTTTCATGGCGTGAGATATATTTGTTTAAGACTTTATTTGTGTTTAAATAAATATAAAGTATACTTTTTTGTGGTGTGAGCTATGTTTGTATACACTTTTATTTGTGTTTAAGTAAATATTACAGGTGTAATTTTCATAGCGTTAACTATATTTGTAATAAAATATCGGTACTAATAATTATATCGCTTTTTGCACGAGAGACATAACTTTATATATGTTGATGTGCCAAAAGTACCGGGTTTAAATCCAATGTCCCTGTGTCAATGATGGAATAATCGTAAATATTCCAAGTATACTTTTCATGGTGTGAGCTATCTACATAGCTGAAATAGGACAAGGTTATTTGTCTTGGGGGGCGCATTTAGAGACCTGTTAATTGGGGTTCATGACTTCCACAGGGGGGATGGGAGGGTGTGGTCAGTGGTTCGTTGCCACTCGGGGATTTTCCACGCTAATTGCCACACCGTGGCCGTAACACACGGTTAGTGACGGGGCAGAGGGGGAAAAGAGGGGTATGAAGAGATGTGGGGAAGCTGGGGGTCTCAATACTGCCAGCTACTCGGCGGCCACACTCATTTCTAAGCGAGCGGTCAGAGAAGATTGTAGCTATGCCTCACCCCTTACGCGCTCTGCGTCCGGCCGCCTGTTCAGCCGTCACACTCTATGCTCAGCTCCCGGGCAAAGAGTATGCTCACTAGCGCCGGCGCCCAGCACTGTGGGGTCGCTTGCCAATACAAAAAACTCTAACATACATAAATAAGCTATTAGTATACATAAATAAGCGATAAAACAAGAAAATACAAGTACCAACATGTCTGGAACACGGGAAAAGAGGTCAGGAGAAGCGGAGGGGGTCAGTAGGTGGGGAGGGGGTGAGCGTAAGGGAGGGGAGGGGGAAACCAACAGCCAATCAGAGAGCGAGTAAGCGTGGTCACGTGACCAATTTCAGCCAATAAGGGAGCTCTACTGATACGCCACCCCAGCTACTGATTTGAATCCATGAAATAAGAGAAAAAAAATTCACAAACTATTAGAATTTCTTAAATATAGTAGGACACTGACATTCGTTTAGTAATTGCAAGGACCAATCTTTATATTAAAATCATATAATTTCATTTATACTATTTTGTTAAAATGTTATCTTTTTTCAATGTTTTTTTAACAATGCATATTATTTATTTGATCATATCTTCTAAAAGTTCTTAATAAAATATTTCGTTTTTTTATAGTTTGCATTTGTTTGTGCTCTCAGTTTGTGGGCTGAATATTGTTCATTTAAAATATTTTTAAATTTATTTGTAGATATATTTGACTAAGGATTGTCATGGTTATGGCTGAAGTTACAAGCTGAAATTACATAAGCAGTGCAGCTGGATGTTTACATTTCTAATTTGATATCGTTTTGACAAGATGTTAGGTCTAAATGGTGATACATTTTATTATGTGGGCCTACAATAACATTATACTGTTAACTATAGAATGTACAAGGCAAAGAACGCTCTCCCATAATAGAACTGGTGGGTCTGAACTCAAGTAGATTGCATCAGTAACAACCACACCTGTGTGTTTTATTAACTTACTCTCTGTAGTTTCAAATAAATACGTTAGGGTGTTTTGTTATTAATTTAATGGCAAATCAATTTAGTTTGCTGCTCGTTTGTACAAACAATTTATTTGGATTATTGTACATATACGGTATTATTTAACTTTCTAATTATAATTATTGACGACTAACAAACTAACAATCATTGTCAATATCACACACAGAATTATTTCCACTAGCTCTGTGTGTTTTAGATATTAACTATAAGTTTGCATAATTGGATGTCTACAGTAAAATAAAAAATAGATTTGAAAATGATTTCCATTTATACTTTACAAATTGATTGGTTTCCCATTACTTTCAGATGTTGTCTATCTATAAACAGTAATTACAAATATAGGACCAGTTTAACGGTTAGGTTGAGTATACTTCAAGTGCGACACTATATTAAATACAAGACAACACGTACCTAGACCAAATGTAATGGGTCTGTTTCGCATATTAAACTATGTAGGTGCATCCTGAATTCTTTATAACGCCGTCATTAAGGCTTACTCAATCTGACTGTGAACGAGGCCAAAGTGTAGTTCTTTGATAATGTCACGTTTTCCATATTAAATGTTTTATTTCACATTACTGACATAGCCCCCTATAGTGTTTGATAAAACTTTAGTAAGAGAATAGGAAGTTGACATAGTACGATTGTTTAAGGCTGGGACTTTAGTGTAGGAATATTAACCTGGGACTTTTGTGTATGACTGCTAGCCAGAGAGCTTTTAGACGGGATATTAACCTGGGACTTTTGTGTATGACTGCTAGCCTGGGAGCTTTTAGACGGGATATTAACCTGGGACTTTTGTGTATGAATGCTATCCAGGGAGCTTTTAGACGGGATATTAACCTGGGACTTTTGTGTATGAATGCTATCCAGGGAGCTTTGAGACGGGATACTAACCTGCGACTTTTGTGTATGACTGCTAGCTTGGGAGCTTTTTGACGGGATATTAACCTGCGACTTTTGTGTATGACTGCTAGCCTGGGAGCTTTTAGACGGGATATTAACCTGGGACTTTTGTGTATGACTGCTAGCCAGGGAGCTTTTAGACGGGATATTAACCTGGAACTTTTGTGTATGAATGCTAGCCAGGGAGCTTTGAGACGGGATATTAACCTGGGACTTTTGTGTATGAATGCTAGCCAGAGAGCTTTGAGACGAGATATTAACCTGCGACTTTTGTGTATGAATGCTAGCCAGAGAGCTTTTAGACGGGATATTAACCTGGGACTTTTGTGTATGACTGCTAGCCCTGAGATTTCAAGTCGGGATACTAGCACACGATTGTTGTGTCAGGATACTAGCACACGATTGTTGTGTCAGGATGTTTTGTAATTATTGATCTGGAAACTAAAAACCTCACTATAACCAATAATATGTCAAATCTAAAGTCTATTACACTGTTTGCCAGAACATATTAATAGTAGAAGAAATAAAGCATTTGACAAGTAAATAATTGAAACACAAATAACTCTCGTGATAAAGTGTTTTGAAAAAGTTTAATCTCATCAGTCCTAAAAGTTCACTACCCAAATCCTTGGAGAAAGTCCACCATCTTGTAAATTGCGATTAAAAAACTTTTTTACCAAAATAGCTCATGAATAAAAAATCATATCAAAAGTTATTGGGGTAAAGATAATTCCACATTAAATCGTCTACAAGAAAGGATCCTACAAGTTTTCCTAGGACCAATCCCTGAGCTGCAATTGACGATTGAACTATCACCACTTTATAGGGTAGTGTAAGTTGCAATACGTATTAGTATACCAAGCTGTAAAAAAAAGGTTAGAAACAATTTCGGAACTCGGCACATTCATTCATTACATCAAATTAAGCTATTTTCCAAGGCGTGCCCCATCAATATGTCCGTAGAATCCAAGATAACGTCCATTAATTTGAAACCCCAACATCATCAATAATTTCTGAATTTGATAAATATGAAGCTGTTACTTTTTTAAAGGATTTGAAAAAATAATCTATTATAATATTCTTAAAAAATAAACTAACTTATAATACTTAGTGAATTTTCCTAACATAGTGTCTGAAATTACAAAATGTTATGGTCATCATCACAGAGTTCTATATTTTATTTCTGTTTTCTCATTCTACTCCTCGGCACTGTCCTCAAACAGTTGTACAGCAAGGACATTATTTTCCGCACAGCTCCCATTGCAGTTACACGAAATCACTTTCAATGTATTATCTGAAGCAGGTTTCTTGTCCATCATCACAGGGCGGTACATACCCTTTTCAAGTCGCCTTCCCCAATATTCTAGACTCATTTGGAAACAAAGACCTTTCCATTCAATTTTTGGAGATAAACTCTCAATGAGTGGTATTTCGTTGGAGAAGGAGTCGCAGGAAGAGTTTCAGGATGGACAAAATCAGTTGATGTAAAAATCTTTTGTGTGAACATTCTCACTCTTATGGCAAGAAGAAACTCATTTTCCTGACCTTTGTACACACTTGTAATCACTTGAACCACATTAGCAATTATTTCTTCTTTTGACGAATTTTCAGAGTTAAACACTGTCATGGTTTACTGGAAGGTTGCATAACTCATTGAAAGATGAAGTGCTACCCGTTTTCCAATTTCAAAGACTCTATAAGGGGTATCACAACCAAAAAATCAATGGATGAAGAGAAGGGCCTCACAAAGTTCACCGAGCTTTTATTTCATAGAATTTATATTACAATTATTTTTTATTATTATTAAAAGGATCTTAAATTTGGTAGTGTAGAGTTCAAAAGGAGAACAAGCATATAAATATAATTTCCAACAACACAGGAATCTTCACTCTGTGAGTTTTCTATTGATTTTCTGGTTATGATTGAGTCTGCATCACTCTCTGCATGCAAAACCTTACATTTAGCAAAACTAAGTTCTAATCCTAGGTTTTGAATGAATCTGTCCTTGTTCTAGCTATTTATTAAAAACACATCTATTTCATAGATAGTTTCATTTCTGGTTAAAGATGAACCTCCGGAGAGCTTGACCCTTTTGTTCTTCTTAGGTGTGTCTTAGATGGACCAGCATTGTATCTATCGAATACAATCATCACTTTACCAAAGTGTTTTTCACATATGAAACGTAAAAGAGTGATACTTTATATGCTGGTCTCAAAGTATCCAAATCTTCAAGTAAAGCTAGATAAATAGAAAACAGTTCATATGACATGGCATTTTAAAATACACGTATCTGTTCTTGCTAGCAGCAGTTAGTCTCTGGAAGAACTGGATGTGTTCCATGCTGCAATATCTATTATTTGTATGTATGGATTTATCACAAGCCATTGCAATTGCCTGGTCATTTTTGAAAACGTGAACGTATCTGATAAATTCCCAGACATTTTTAACGAAATGCTTTCATCAATCTTTTAAGCTTTATCAACATTGACATGATCAGGTGCAGTCACCCTATTTACAATAGTGATGAATTCTTTTCTTTTCCTAAATGGCTGGGACTATATTAAGAAATAAAGTATTTTTCTGGCATCAGTTACATCCCTCTTCAAGTAGCTCTGTGACATCTACTTATGCTGTTCCCTTGTAGAATGAGACAGCCTTTGAGTTATTGTATAGAAGAATTGACTTGAGAACATAAAGGCATTGACAACACTTATCCAGCTCTTTGACTTTCTCTCATGCTACGCTAATGCGTTGGAACTCTTATGCTTTTAAAATACCTCATCAGGGTTTTTTCAATTACTAAAACTGTTGAGATTCCAGCCCAAAGTCGGTTACTCCTTCTTACAACGAATTTAACTTTATGGATCTCAGAGGTGTAACACAATATTTAAGTCTATTTTATATTAATAGTTTTATTTAATTTATCAATGTTGGATGTCCTGCTGGTGAATTCCAGAACTCGTAACTTGTGGTGTTGGAAGACAAAGTATTACTTTTCTTTCTATCGACGATATTGAAGTTGAGAAACCAATAATAGCTCTCTACCTTTGTTTTAAGTGTACGTATTCCTGAATTCATACTATGTTACTCTGTTTCGATATCAGCTTGATTTGGTTCACGTATGAAACAACTAGTTCTTCTAGCAGACTATGAACCTACACTACCCTCTAGTGGCATGCCTTTAAACCAAACTAATGAAGAAATGACTGATGTTTCTTGACCGTTTATAATACAATACCTGTTTTGAATGAACTTTTTTTTATTTCATATGTGTTTTCAACACGTCTTTCTACTCCACCATATACTCTGAATTTTATTCAGTCATCTTATGTATGCTTCTTGCAACTGTGGTGTTCCATTTATGCACCTAGCTGAAATACATGCTATTTTCATGCTCCAAGGTGTTCTCACTCACTTTCTCTATGGACTACATTTGTATTTCTTAATTTTATTTTTCCTCCTATTATTGAGGCAATACTTTGACCCCCCGAGGACTCTCTCAAAAAGGACGACTTCTCATGGATGTAAAAATTGTGCTTCTGGCATAGTTTTAAGATTTTAAGGCCAATTATGCCTGAACCTTGCGATCTTGAGGTTTGAGATCATCACCAGACTTCACCATGTGCTGGGAAATAGGGATTCTCGAGAGGGCGGACGTTAGAGAATGGTAAAAATATTTCTTATGTGCATATACATTTTCTTGTCTCTTACTGAAAGTGACACCACTGCCACTTCAAAACATCTACACCAGTTCACTTATCCAGATGGGAATATTCTATAATTTCTCCAGAGGACCTTGAAAGCCAATTTATATGTTTCAAATAAATGAACACAATTATTCTAATATTTGAAATATACTGTCAAACTATTTGGACTAAATTTAAAATTTATGATATTAAACTACTTTATGTAAAATTATTATATATACATACATATACGAAGATTATCTTCGGGCTCTTTTGCCTCATTGTAGGATTGTAAATTATTTGGACTACCAACAGGCAAGATGGTATCATTTTTTAAACTTATTAAGTGAACTTAATGGCAGTTACTCTATTTTATTATACACTGCATTATTCACCTACTAAGTTACATCATTCCTATAAAAACAAACAGAAAAATATTTTTTTATTTACAAGATTATACTTATCAATGTGAATACACGTTTTTTCTTACTGTGTATTTTTTCAGGGCTACTTATATATATATTTTCGCCCGTAAGTGGTCTAAGACTTACTGGCACCCTCCATTTTACAATAATTCTAATATTTTTAAGATCGTTCTTTACGGGAAGTGTTTTTCCAGATCATAGTAACTATTATATCAGGTGAGATCTCATGGTGTTGTCTGTAATTGGTTCTGATTACATTGATAATACGAACATATTTTCCCAAAACAGACAAAGTGAATATCTTGAGAGGTGGATTCTCATTAAGTTCTCTACCGCATGCTGGTGTATGAAATCATACTATGTATACATTTCATATGCAAAGTCCAGTCTCCAATTATTTCAGCCCTCAAGACACTTTTTAAAATAGAAACCATTTACAAATACTGGAATAAAAGGGGAAAAGTTCTGCTGTCTATTGAATTCGTTCACATTTCTACTGACTTAACTATCCTATTGAGTAGAGGTGATGAGACGATTTCTTAACAAGGTATATTCTCATTCAGACTGCCCTAATATAACATCTTGAGCTCTTTAAATTCTTACATCTTCCCATAAATTTTCTCATCATCAATGCTGAAATCATAGGACCCACACAACGCCAACAAATTCAGAACCAAATCCACCATGCTGTGGGCACAAATATCTCTAGAGACTGCTTTACCACTAACCACTATAATTTGATTGTAAAAAGTTTGGAGAATTTCTGACAGCCCAGAACATTCCACATTAGAGCCCATGTGCCCAAGGAAGCTCATTCTCAGATGGAAACCTCTCAGTAATAGTATCAAAGATTTTAGAGGGCTGTCTGTTGGCTTACTATTTATGATGATTTGACTTTTCCAATAGAGTGGTTGATCAAAAGTAATTATAGCTTTTTTGTTGAATCTTAAAGCTTCTGAAAAATGAAAGTTAGTGTTGAGTATATGCAGGACATTACATTAGGTTTATGGTCAATCATAGGAGGAAGTACGACATCAGCTTTACCTGGATGTTCCTTTACTGTATGAATGCCCTGCATAGTAACTGACCAGGGGGGATTAGTTTCATGAAAAAGCTAGGACATATACCAAAACATATTTGTTTTGATAATTTGTTCTCCAATAACATGTGAAGCCAGTACATCAAAAATAAACTTGTTATTATTAGGTTTCTGGAAGTGATGGAATGAAATGTTGGCAACCTTTGTTACATCCTCAAAGGAAATATCTCTCTTAGGAACTTATAGGCATATTTTCTGCGTTTTTAGTGTGACACATGAAATGATTCCGATTACATGAAAAGTTCCTTGTCTGTCAATTGTACATATGTCATGATCAACATTGTCATCCACAAATTGAAGAAAAAACATTGGGTGGAATTTCAAAGAGTTCTTTCCAGTTAGCTCCACTGCACACCTTTCAAATTTTGTTGCTTCGTATTATTAAGAACAAAAACCAATCATCTTATGAAGAGTGTCAACAAGAAAGCGAGATGCATAGTGATGGTGCATTTGAATACTCAAAGCTAGTTAAATTGGTGCTATTATTGATCTTGGTCTACATGCTTGAATCAGAGTCTGACCAAGAGCAGCAGATAAAGTCTCTAAGTTCTTTTTCGGAATGATAGAGTGTAGAAGCAATCTTGAAAAAGGAGAGAGAATGACAATCAAGAGCAGTCGCCACTGAAAAATTGTTTAAATCAGTGTACATATCCAAAGGTGTGAAATTTTATATAATTTAATTTCTGATGATCTTTTCCACCACCTTAATCACTATTTACTTTTAATTTTTAACTTAATCTTCTTTTTGTTGCTGATAAATGTCATGAAGTATTGATTTTGCAATATCTCTAAATTTTACTACGTTTTCTTTTCTAAAAATATTCCCTATGATGATATTCTCTTCAAAGGTTTCTGGAAGAAGATTATTAATATGTGTTGTTGTGAATGGCTTTAGGTCAGACCTATCTAAGACTTCTTTTATCGTATGAGAAAAATCTTGCAGTGTTTGTTGACCATCTTCACACTTATCAAAAAGTCACAGACTCTCCAGGAGACTTTGATTCTTATGGTTTCTGGAGGATTTATTAATACTTTCTGCCTTTTGTTTTCTGTATTTCCTTTTATTTCAGAAGATAACTGTTTGATAAACATATCCTGTGATAAACAGTATCTGCAGCATGTAAATCTGACACTATGACACTCAGTCCCCAATCATCGTTTATTGTGACAAAAAGACTAAATATATATATTTGAAATCAGTTTTCACCAATGAAAATACATTTTAATCATCTAGAACTAAGACTTTGTATGACTTTACAATGAAAAACATCAAACTTTCATCCTCGAGCTATTTTGCTATTAATGACTTTACTAAGGGAAATAATCTATATATAATTTCAATATATAAAGCAGAATTATTTAAATTTCAGCTACACTTGATTTATAATTTTTATTTAGTATTCTCTATGTTATTAATTTTTTTTCTAAACAAATTCTTACTGTATTGAGATTAATCTGGATGTATGTATAAATACCTATTGTAAAAAGAGAAGATCACATAATTTTATAATATTTTTCTCTACATTTTAAAAATTTTAAAGTTCATTAGCTTATTACTAAGCCTTAAAAAATATTTAAAAAATATAATTTGAAAGTTTTATAGCCGTAGTGTGACTAACGCTGTTTGTATAAATACCAGGAATCACGTGTGCATTTTATAATTTTATAAAGTGCTTCCATCTACTGCGTTACCACGATCTTTTAAAAAGGGATGAGACAAACCATTTCTTCAATATTTTGAAGCTTTAAAATTATGGTCCCACTATTTTAAATCAGAAATATGAATCATTATAGATGCCCGAGTGTGGTTGGCATATGATTTGAACCATCGATATTTTGGGAGCTAGAATAATCAAAGAGAAATTCACAAATGCCACAAAACTTATAATTAAAACATACATGGTTGGGTTGTATTCTAGACAGTGTTTGTTGTGTGTGTGGTTGTTTGTGTGCGCGTGTGCATTTCAAGACGCGCGACATGGTGACACACGTTCTATAAGTACACGGGAGGCCATGCGTGCGTTTATACACTGCTGTGCGTCATTCATGTCGTCGCGATCTGAAAAGTATGTCGCTGTAACCTAGAGAACGCCACGTCGACACTGGCCCTTGAAGATCCAAGATACATTATAACCAATGGGGAATTTTATACAGGTATCAGCTTTTGTGTCGCCGTGCTGGCGAGACTGCAGGGCCACAAACCTATAGGCATATTGATTCAATGAAATACATTGCAAAATAAAACACAGTGAACATATAAAATGAAGTATACAAATTACTAGTACCTATATAAATTTAACAACCATATTAATATATCTAACTTTACTTCTTTATATTTTTATTTTCAAGTCTTCCACATAGTCCACATTTATCATCACACATCTGCAGCTTTCATGTGAACATTTATTGCACTGCATGCACATGAACCAGTCCTAGTTTTAAGTTTCTTCTCAAAATGCTCAAGACATTCGAAACACTCATTTTCATCCCTCGAATACACAAGTAATAGATCTTCATCTTCGTCATTGGAAAGCGCCACCTGATTTCTCATTCTTCTTTCTTAATGTATTCATCTCGTTTCTTTTGTTCAGATTTTTCCCTCATTTCCTCTAGTGCATTTTTCTTTCAATTTTGATGAAATCACTTTATATGCGGGGATAAGCACTGTTGATTTCTTTGTTTTGGGTTCTTTGGGTTGACATGGTTCGGGTTTTGCTATTAATGACAATTTTTTAAGCAGTTTTCTTGGAATCAGAACTTTCCGTTGGGTTTCTCTCATAGCTGACTAGGTAGAAGGTTTGACAGTGGATATTTTAGTATCTGTAATATGTGGAGAGGGCTCACGAATCCCAGATTCAATATCTTGTTGTGTATCTGAGGGTGTATAATTAAGAAAAGCTCTTTAAGGAATGACAGACCAGCTGAAAGGGAATTGACCTGTTTCACGTAATACCGATATTCCAATTTCAACAATAGCTGCACGAGACCATAACTTTGAGAGAAGCTCAGGAGGTTTAGCAGTTCCCCATTCTTGACGGAAGTGTTAAAAGTAAACTTTGAGTGTTCCGAAAAACGTCCTGTCGAGAGGTTGCAGGTAGTGCGTTGTGTGACTTTGCGAGCATAGAAGGAGAATATCACTACCCCCTGCTTTTTGCAACATTTTGGGCGAGTTCACGTGTGCCCCATGTCCATCAAGGTTAAGAATCAACTTGCCTTATTTCTGCCAATGTATGAAGTGATTTTCAAACCAGTTCATGAATATATTTAAACCAACATAGCAAGATTATTACCTCATTTGTATGAAAACACTGGGTGGCATGTTTTCAGACCAAACTTGTTGTCTATTAACCACTTTTAAAATGTATTATGCAGGTAAGAATGAATATTCAGCATTAGAGTAGCAATTACAGTTATAATTTCACTACTCTCAGCTGATTTACGTACATTAATATCTTTGTTGTCTCTAATTGAGACAACCTGACCTGGCTCATTGCTTAGCTGCAAAACTTACTCATTCATGATATAAATGTTGCCTGCCTTTTCTATTAGTTTATTTTCTGTCAGTGCTCTTTTCAACAACTCTAAATATTCATCGACTTCTTTGACATTCGTGCCATCAGCCCAATCATTCGAAATTCCCTCTTCTTTCTCCACAATTAACAAAGGGTTGTATTTAATAAAGGATCTGAATCAATACACAATTTTTTTTCGATCATTGAATTTTTGTTTCAGACCCATAGAATTTTGCAAAATTGTACGCAATCATTCGTAATTTTTTCTGGTAAGAGAAAATCAAATTTTTGCAATTTTGTACATGGTCAACTTATTGTATGTCTGTATATAAGCATAAATATGGTGGTTGGCCTAGGTAACCCTTTACAAGATTTCCTGTAGTCAGTATGTGTCGAATGTTTTTTATTTTCTGGGATTCTATTTTACCTTGCCGCCCACCTTTTTGGTATTTTATCTAATCGCACTGTTTTTATGGCCTTGTCGTATTGTTCTTGGTTCCACATAGCCCCGCTACTGTTACGAGGGCCGTACGATGTGGGCATGATTGCAACGTTCACTGAAAAAAATAGATGCATTACTTTTTTAATATAGCATTCCCATCAGCATTTTTAGGTTTCTTCCTAGTTATTTTATGATTATTAGTTATAAATGTGCTTCGTAACTCCTTTGCCAAAAATGCTTCGTATCTACCAAAATCACGCTGTGGTTGCCAGGCGCATAAGTTAGCGAACAAGCGTGAACTTGGTTTTGAACAATTGAATAACTAACCATATTTCAACTGAAAATATTGAATCAGCATCCACTGTAATATTTCCAGCAATATAGCTGGGCATAGTGTAAAACTTTAAGCACTTACCTTTAACTGTTCGTGACAAATGAAGAGTGTTAAATCGAAGAATATATTTATATTCAAACAAAAACTTTACACAGGCCACTTCATGCCAAAACGTTTTTAGACGTTTTTTTAGACTGTGCGTGTGCACATGTATTCTGTACCCAGAATTCGAGAGGGTTGATCATAACTCCCACCACGTCGTATCACCTGACTTTCCCTTATACGTATTTATTTGTCCTGTTCATGTCAAACACTCCCTACTACACATTTTAAGCAAAATCTGTATATCAAATTTTTAAATAGTTCTAGTTTAAAAAAAAATCACATGAGTAAAAGATGCTTTATTGTATTTTCTTATCAAAATCAAATATACAGTCTTGTAAAACACTCCAAAGATGCCCATTTGGGACCAAATCAGTAAGGCCATATTTTAAAAATATTCCCTAATTTTGAAAATCAATCATCAGTCAATACCCATTAATGGGTTTATATCCCCTAAACAGTCATGTTAACAGTGTTTTTTTTAGAATACCACACACTTCCTAGATATACAGAGTAAATAAAATTGTTAGTGCGATTATTGAAATAGTTCAAATATTAAAAAAACTACCCTTTAGTAAACTACACTTCAGCAAATTTTTCCCAAACTCAAATTGTGCAAGAATAATAATAATGTTATTTCAAATTTTTATTTCAGGGTTAGGTTAAAACAAATAGGTGTAACTCCATAAAATATAATAATTAAATTTGGACAAAATCAATCAAACCATTTTGAATCCGTGGCTGAGGATATACGTACAGAAGGACATGGGGACAGAAGTGATTTTAAAATCCACTTTATTTTGTTTCTAGCTTACATTACACGTCATCAAAATATCGAGACTTTTATTTTACATGAATATAATAATTTCTCTTTGCATTAGAAATGAAGAAAAGAGTAGTGAAGGTCTTTGAAAAAATAGCATAAAGAAACAATGGTGTAACTAGGAATGTTCAAAAGGAATAACTGAGAGAAGGGAAGGTAATTTACATGGGTTAGGAAATCATATTCTATTGAAATCTTCGAAAACATTCCAAAACAGTAATTTAAGTAAGGAGATTTACAATACAAAATAATAAACTTGAAAATTGATTTACTATAAATATTTTAATGTTATTAATGAATTAAATCAGTGATTATTAATTCTCAAATCATAAAAAATTGCAAAAATGTTTAAAATTTAATAAAACATTGACTAGTGCTAAGATATTTTTTTAAATTGAGATATTTTATGTTAGATAAGAACATATAAACATACAATAACCATATAAACTTGAATAAACAGAGGATTAAATGTGCAAACAACTTGACTAGTGAGGACATTTTAAGAAATTTAAATGATTTTGAAATATAAATGATCAACATAATCTGTAAACAAATTTTATATGTACCTATGATGACATTTTTATTAAAAAATAATGATAAATTATATTGGAAATATATTTGATAAACCTTATACAAGCTAAAATGTAGTTTTAAGGCATGTTAAAAAATGAAGCTGCATGGCATCTTGAATGTTATATGTATTATTTACATTCCATAATTTATAGACAATAAAATAGTATTGATAAAAAATTATAATAATATTAAAGTATAAATGTTAAAGTCAATGAATAAAATAAAGAAAATAGCTAATCAAATAATATAAAGTTTTTGAATTAATATTTATTTTCTTAATTTGATTCAAAATCATGTGTAATTTTAAAGTCTTATTTTGATATGTAATCCTACCCCCCTAGCGTATTATTTATCGTGTATCCAGGCCAGGTAATATGAGGCAGTTGAAAATATTAATTTATATACCTATAACATGTATTCACACACGTTATATTTGGATTTAGGCTTATTATTATTATTATTATTTTCACGTTAAACGGAAAATAGCTTTAGCAAAGATATTCTACGGTTTTCGGGATTTATTAAATATATATTGTGTTTTAGTTTCAATACCAACAGTGAGACTCTCAATAAACATATAGCAAATATACAAATATCCGTCCATTATTTTACTGGGGACTAGAACTTGACTATATAATATCTATATATTATTTTCAAGTATATATTTCCATTTAAATTTATTTGAAGTAATTAACGTGCACTTTGGAAACAGAATGGGGAAATTGTTATGTTGCAACCATGTATTTCTGTCAAACATACCTTTTAGAGCATTGGCATTCTGGTATATGTCCGTCCCAAATGGACTTGACCTCTGATCGTGACCTTGAATGTTGTCGAAATGGGTTTTGCCTGATGAGTGGAGCCAGTTTGGCGGCTCGACAAGACGAGCCGAGACAATAATATATTGTGAACTTGAAACCGTGAGCTAATATAAGAGGTCATTGAGTCTGATCTTCTCGTATCACGTGACGTCACTCGAGGGAGGGGTTGATATATAGGGAGGAATCCGCTTGGTCGTTTATTTATAAGCGTTTGTAGAGCGGTTCAAGATGGACAAGTTACAGCAGCTGGTAAATATTGTTGACGCCGTGCAGACCGTAAAATTGTGTGATCTAACCGTCGATCAAAAGTACTCGGTGGATAAACTAAAAGCGATAAATATAAAGTTCGGGATACACCTAGTAGCCTATTTATATGACGAGTTTTGTGGAATTTTACCGTATCATTTTGGTACTCCAACAGATGAAGAGGTAGGAGAGCTTAATAACGAAAAAAATTGTATCTACCGGCGCCAAAGTAAAACCCGGTTCACCTACCATTGTGAACTTTTAACGCGTTTAAGAGACTGCGCAGAAGAGTCCAGCAGTTAACAACAACAACATCGGGCAGCTGCGCATTTAACACATGTGCACGCTATCGCAAAGGGGACCCTACACACATTACAGCACAGTTAGCTTTCAGGTACACTCACCATGCTTAGAACCGACTATATTAATTTAATATTTATAGGTCATACGATTGCCGGGCGTGCCTATATGACAGTAGAAAATATTCCCAGAATGGCATTGAGCGATATACATGTAATTTACAAAGCAGTGAACCATGACAGAGAAGAGCGAGGCTACATCAAGTTTAATGATTCTACCTTTTACACAATAAGAGTGACTGAACTACTACACTACGAGAGAATCAAGGAGTCTTACATGTGTGATATTACATGAGCTGTGTACAAGTTCCGAAAAGGGGACGTTGTGGCCATGTTGCCCAGGACTTCACCACCCTTCCTAACTTCAGACCACCCGCCACCACCCCAACCACATAGTCACTGGCGTACCCACCGTCAGAGTCACCAAAGTACCCACCACCAGAGTCATCTGCCTACCAGACATCAGAGTCACCAGCGTACCTGCTGCCAAATTCATCTGCCTACCAGACATCAGAGTACTCACAGCCAGAGCCACCCGTATGCTCACCACCAGAACTGTCTGCCTACCAGAAATCAGAGTCATCTGAGTCACCCACGTGCCCATTACCGGTGGAGGATGAAGTAAAGTCCAAAGAACCCATTAATCTCGAGGATCTAAAAATGTACAAAACTTCTTCAAATGTTAAAATTATGGGTTAAACGCCCGATGACTATATAATCGGTCTGGGTAGTTTCGGTAACGTCTTCCTTCCAAATTGTGTCTATTATTTGGATTGTAGGCGATTTAATTCCAAACACGCTGTATGCTATACCTCGGAGTACAAAGTGTGATGTTTATAAGTGAATTTATAAACTAGGTGCACTAATGTTGTCTAAGCACTCTGCTGACGTCAATGGAGCTAGCGGTTACATTTTTAAAAATGTGAGAAGTGGAATGCAGTTGGTGAGAAGAGAGCGTTGCCGCTTGAGATAGAGTGTTTATTTTTCTCTCAGGGATATTTCTTTCACTGTATCTCCAATTGCCTTTACGCCATTTAACTGCGGCATATGTGAGCGGTCCTACGCAGAGCTCTCCAATCTTATTCGACACAAACATCAATGTCATCAAACATCTCCAAACCCTGATCACCAAGATGCCTGTTGGGACAAGGAGGTATTGTGCAGTGCGTTAGACATTATCTAGAAAGAGGAATACAACCAAGTCACGTGCTTAACCCTTGTGTTGCCACCCAAAAAAACTCACAACATCTGCCA